>CABFVX010001870.1:118786-138506 GCA_902151425.1 Timema shepardi | reverse complement strand
AGAAGTTCATCCTGATGAAGTTTTGGAGAAATTAGCTCAAAAGAATAAGAGGAAAATGCAATTAATGCATTTATAAAATATGAGGTCCGTTTGAACAATGTTTTGTATAGGTTTTATAGTTATGATTATTATTAATTATTACTATTATTATTATTTATTACTATTATTATTATTATTATTAGTAGTAGTAGTAATAGTGATGTTATTTATAGTTAGCATGACCCCCCTATGAAAATTGTCTGGATCCGCGCCTGCATACACCACATATATACAAATAACCTATCAAATAGTGACTCAGTGTTAATGGTATTATGTTGAGGTTTTTTTTATACTCAATCTAACTTAGCATGGACATAACGTCACTTTGCTCCTTTACACCCTTTAAAAAAAATCCCGCGCCCCCGATAATATCCATATTAACATTTTATATATATTAATATAATATTCATTTTTTATTTTTTATTTTTACTGGTGTTTGTTTACCAGTCTGTTAATCTTTAAAGCTATGAAGTGATATTTTAGTTATGAATGTAATTAAAAAGCTATAAAATTAGCTTTCGGCTCATGAATTTTTGTGAGTCAAATTTATTATGCAGGAAAGAAAAGTAAATGTTTATACTTTGCTCAAAATTATCTTAAATGTATAGCTACTCAAAACATAGTTCAGAAATGAGAAAAATCTTAGAAATCAGAATAGATGAAATCTTGAATGAAAATCTCGGTATTCTAAGGTAATAATTAATATTTTTAGAACTTTTTGTTTATAATTATTTACTAGCAGTGTGTCTTCGAGTCTATTTTGAATGAAAACGAGTTATTTTCGAGTTAGAGTAGTATACAATTATTGTACAAGTATTTATTTCAAGTTGAATTTCTGTTATAACTCCATACATAAACCATAAATAAGTAGAAATATATATTTTTTAGAATAATCTTTTGTTTATGTATAATCTCCCAAATATGAATATTTAAATACATTGAATATAATTAGTATACACTTTTTTAACTAGCCAAAATAAAATTTTGGAAAAATCTGTTTCATATTGAATTACATATTAAAATTGAATAAAATTATTGAAATTAATGAAACTAGGAATTTTTGAGGAGAATATAAAAAATTCCTAGTACTTAAATTATTTGAGTTTTGTAAAATTCTTAAAAGAGTTGAGTTCTAACAGCTTCTAAACCTTGACTGGAACTAGAATTTTTGAACAGGCTACTCACACACCCCTAATATTTATGTTAGGTTATGGAAAATTAATTAATTAATTAATATGATTTACATAATTCGGTAGAAAGCCTGTTTTAGTGATTTGTTTTTCCACCACGTTGTTTTAGTTTAATTACACTAATATACTAACGAATAAAAAAGGTTTATGTTTTTGGTCACGGCGTCTTTCTACCCATGGTGACCTGGCGGTCTAGGGGTAAGGTGTCAGACTTCTATGCTGGCGGCCGGGGTTCAATCCCAGGTCCCGGCAAAGATTTATCTGATTACCAAACCCTTCCTTCACCTCTGACANTGCTGGCGGCCGGGGTTCAATCCTCGGTCCCGGCAAAGATTTATCTGATTACCAAACCCTTCCTTCACCTCTGACAAGACATCTTGTGAATGTGAGGAATGCCAGGTCTCCACCGTGGTTCGGATTCCACGTTAAACTGTAGGTCCTTCATTTCATCTCACAATCACCCTACCATTACACATTAGCGTAAGTGCGTATAACCCGAACGGGTAGTAAGACGCGGTGCTAATAATAATAATAATAATAATCTTTCTACCCGTCCGCTTAAGTGTTAATTACACTAATGGGTTAGGAATTGGGAAGTTTGAATTGAGACAAAGTGAAACCGCATTTTCGTGAAGAGAGAGTGGAAAATCATTTAAGAAAACCAACCCGGTTCACTCGACCGAGATTCGGACCTCGATCTCCCCTTCCCCGGCAGTCTAGCTCAATACGAAACTAGCGCGTTAATTAACTACGCCACCTAGGTGGATGATGTGGGTATTAAGAAGGTTGAATGTAGAAGAAATACAGCCGTCATATGCGGGGAGGGAAATTGTGAAACCACATAAAATCGTTATTGCTTCATGTGGCCGGGATTCAAACCCTGACCTTTCTATCACCGGTCAAGCAGACTAGATGTACCGGACATATATCCCGCGGTCCACTCCCCCCACTCAAATACTCTCATCGTGAGTTCCGTTTCCGGATAAGTCATGGACTGACTGACCTTAATGTGAAAATGGAGACAGGGTTTATCAGTGGAATATTATTATTATTTATGACACTAAGTATTCGCATGAGAAACGGTTATTATGTAGCAAACAAAGGTCAATAATAAAAATGTCTGGTGGTTTCTATTTTTTCTTAGCAATTTCACTTTCACACAAAAAAAAGTATTGGTCACCGAACAGACTTTCTCTTTTATCTTAAAATAAAGACATTTTATAAAAACTCGTGTAAGTTTTGTGAAACGAAATAGTATATATACATTGTTACAAAAATACTCCACGAAAGAGCACAAATGAAATATTATACATTGTTACAAAAATAATAGGAAAGAAAAATATCTCTATTCAACAAAAATCATAGCAATCAATTTAAATTTGAAAGTACTAAAAGTATATATTATATTTATTTGTTTGCTTATAGCTCAGAAACTAATAGTTTTATTATAAAAATGTACTTCAAATATAAGCTTTTTACTTCTAAGAGTACTACACTGCACCTTTACAGTGCCAAGTTATTTCGTATCCGAAGTAGTTGCGGAGATACGACCCAAACTGTACATTTCCGCCTATGTAAAGCATCCTCAGAGCTATTTTCAGGGGGAAATGAGTGTGGCCACTGGAAGCTAATTGAAAATTCTTCTTCCGACAAAATTGGTAGGCCCCTTCGCTCTCGCTCATAGAACTTATCGTGTGCTAATGTAATCAGTCAGTTCAGAAAATGCACGTTAAATACCTCAAATAAATAAACATCTCGAAAAGCACCTTTTCACTTTCAGAGAGTTATGAAACGTCGACATTTATCAAAATCTCGAATTCAATTTTTTTATTTTCGATACTTAACAATACCTCTCTTTATGAGGGATCGAGATAGAATAAAAATGTCCGTGAAGTAAATCTAAATTTTAAAATTGTTCTCTCTAACCATACTTGAGACAAATGCGTGTCGAGTGGATGTATATTTATAGTATTTACCTTACGGTATTTTGTTCATAAAATCCAGACTAAAAACCAGTCGCTCACGGTATAGAACCAGGTTTTATTTAAATAGAGTGAGTACCTGAGGCCCAAAGCTCCCTGCCTTCAAATTCCGCTGTTATCCAATTATTTAGCGAGTAAGTAGCCCTAGGACACGGCAGTGGAATACTGAGCGGGGGGAGTCCCTCCTTGTAATAAAGCAATGTTTCCACCCCGGCCCAGATATTGAACTTGTTCACCTTTGTACCTTTGATCTCGACCCGCGAACAGAAGGAATGCTCCCTTCTGTCTGGCCTCCAGTCAGGGTCGGATGTGTGCATACATATCTCGCGCGCATGCGCAGTCCTCGCTACCTTTACAACGGCTGCCATCAAGGCTGTGACACGATGTGAAAGTTAGCCGGAGTTGCTTTTTATTTTATATTTGCGACGGACCTGTAGTGTCTACAATATGACTCAATTGATGTATTACCATTGCGATACAGCACCGCGGTACAAGCGTCAGACTCATCTAGTCTGTTATCAGTTACAACTAAGTATACGGAGGGGGACTTTGTTCATAGATGGCTTCCCTTTCTTTCCCTCTTTATCTCCCTCCCTTCTATCTCTTTCCTTTTTTACTCTCCCCTTCTTAATCTCTCCCTCTTTCGTTTTCTCTCCGTCTTTATATTTTTCTTACTCTTTATTTCTCCCTCCTTTCTTTTTCTCCCTATTTCTCTCTCTCCTCATCTCTCCACGTAAATCCTACCTCCCTGATCCCTGTACTATCAATGAAATTAAATGTTCATAGCTCGGATATCTGTAACACACAGTTGAGATAAAGTATATATCCAGCCATTATTTTGATTGGATGATTTAAAAACTGGCTGGTTTGACATAAACAAAACTTTGGACATTTAGTCCTACTTAACTTCAGGTCGGCTACAAAATGGCTATCTCAGTTTGAAATGCCAAAAATGTGAAATATTTTCTTTTTCGTCTCTTCCTTTCAATTACTGCGTTCGGCACCAACTCTTACTAACGACATAGTCCAAGCAATAAGAATTAAGATGGTGATGTAGGGGACGCGAGAAAAGGTAAGTGTTTTTGCACTGTTTATGGCAAGAGTTTTGTTGGCCAAACTAAATCAAATATTGCTCCAGTAAAAACAAGAGTTTAATTTTCTTAACATAATGGCCTCAATAGTTGTTGAATCTCTTTCACGGGCATATCGGCCGGTATCAGATAACTTATTAAGGGGAAAAGTTGTCATTACATTTCAGGATACTCTTGACAGATATTACCAGGTGAAGAAAATTAAACTCTCTGTTTCTACTGGAGCAATATTTTATATTTTATAATGACCAAAAAAACCCACGAAAAGGCCGCCCTTTTCTCGCGTCTCCTACACTCCCGCCATAACGTAAATAAATTTAATTTAAATATAAGACTACTTCAATTCGACTGTATAAGAATGCTATGTACCTCGAGCTATCTTAGAGCAGTGTTTACCAAACAGGTAGTTCACGTACACGATGTGAATAGAGTGGAGGAGGAGAACAAGGAGGATTGGGTTGTGTTACGAATAGACTCGGCCGGGGGATGGAAATTGTTTTTGATGATTGTATATCTACGATAAGCCGAACAATTCAAATTTTGAAGTTATTTCACAAACATTTATAAACCTATTTTCCCTCTACCTACCACGAGGTTGAGAGCTTTATTACAATTCTGAACGCCAGGCATTTGTCTGCTTTGTTCTTTTTTTATTAAGGAGTTGGTGCGTTGGTTAGGCTATGGCCCCGAATGGGGTAGGCGACTGGCCTATAAACTCAAATTCACAGAAAAATTATTATAACTAATACTTAAGAAAAATAAATATTTTTATCATAGAAAATATATATTTTGTAACAAATCAATGTGAGCGTGCTTTGAAACAAACCTTTCTTGAAAAAGTCTTAGTTTTATACTGGTTATTAAAATGATTGGTGATATTTTTACCTGAACAATTAAACGAAAATATAAAGTACGTGCAGGAAGCGTGTACGGACGTTCGGCAAGTTAATTTGTTGATAGTGACAGAGCGCGCGCCCGACCTAAACAACCCGGGGCTACTCCTCCCTAGCTTTAATACAACACAGAGATTGCCGGACCACGTAATGGCCGCGTCATTTTGATAACCACTGGACATTATAGAGATGTTCGTCACGACCTGTTAATGGAAATTGACCTAGATGGGGTCGAACCTACATACATCTACTGACGATAGTGTAACACGGGATTTATGTCGCTCGCTATCAAAACGAACCACGCGGTTGAAGGGTGAGAGGGTTTGGTGACAAACTCAATTTGCGAGTTGTCCTCCCCGTTCCCCCTCAAACCCCCTTCACCCTTCAAATTTCCGGTTCCCCAGGAAGAACTATGCGGTGGTCGCGGTGGAGCCGGTAAGTGCTGCCTGCGAATGTTTTGTGGGGAAAAGAGGAAACACTCCTTCCTGCTCAAAACTAGTTCACGTAGATTAGTGTATCTCAAGCCTTGGTCCGGGAAACCATCATTGCTCGTTTGCTGTTCTAGTATTTTGTAACTATACAGTTTCTGTGTTCAGAGTCTTACTGCCCGTCCTACTGGGGTAGAAATAAGAACGGTACGATTTAGAGTATGTGCATCCGCATTTGCGGGGGTTCAGACAAACCAACCTTAATAGACCCAGCTGGTATTCGCGTACAGACTTATTCATCGTCGAACGATTATACTGTATGAAGCTGACTCCTTACACGCCACGCTCACCGATGTGGTTTGCAATATTAAAAGTATAAGACTTTAAATAACAAAAAAAACTCTTTTAATTACATTTTAAGAACTTCAAAGCAAAGTCGAGGATCTTAGATTTTCATATTAAGGGTCTTTTATAAAATAAAAACGTGTTTTATTGCGGCTAATAAAATCATTCAGCTCAGAAAATGAACGTAAGCTATAACCACTTCTCAAAAAAACAAAACTAAAAAAAAACACGAACGACAGTAATGTATACCAAATAATGGTATCAATGTAATTTCTTGTCCCCCAACAACCATATCACTCTCTCCTGAGCTACAACAGCGATCATCATAACGTTTTTTTGCTTTTAGAAATATTCAACTTAATTTTTCTGTGGTGTGATCACTCTTCATATCATTTTGCGAGGTGAAATTACCATCAATTTTTAACGAGGCGTACATTTTAAAATTAAATGTTGGTGGAGTGATTGATTGCTTTGTTTGGTCAATTATTCTTTCGATCATTGTAGCCCGTAATTGAAACTCGGAAACACTTGCCATGCAGGTTATACCGGCTCGTGAGCGAGCATTTTAATTATTGAATTCGGTGTCCAGTCAAATTTGAAACGGGAAGCTCTAATGAGATGTCAGCTCGGATACATGCATTGGTATATTATTAAACTTATTAACATTAGTGTAGGCCAGGGATGAGCAACCTTTATCGCACTAGGGCCAACATTTTAAATAACAAGAAAACCCGTTTAGGTAGCCGCATGGTCTAACGCGCTACTCTCGTGTTGGACTAGACTACCGAAGAAGGGAGATCGGGGTTTAATACCATTCGTGTGTACTGAGGGTGCTTCTACTAAATGGTTTTCAACTCTCCTTCCACACAAATGCGGGTGCACTTACTCCAAATTATACATTAGTGTAATTAGAACATAGGCGTACAACCTGAACGGGTAGTAAGACGCGGGGCTAAAAATATAACAGGAAAAACACATTTTATACTTAGTTACTTACTCAATGGCACTAGGAACGTGAAAGTTCATTGCCGCACTTATAAAAGTATGCCACCTATCACTATCTTGAGTTAGTTCTATCCAGTCCACCTCATTACACCCTATCTCTATCTTGAGTTAGTTCTATCTCAGTCCACCTCACTACACCCTATCCCTATCTTGAGTTAGTTCTATCCAGTCCACCTCACTACACCCTATCACTATCTTGAGCTAGTGCTATCCAGTCCACCTCATGGCACCCTATCACTATCTTGAGCTAGTGCTATCCAGTCCACCTCACTACAACATGTGCGTTATATAAATATGACTGCATAGGCTCTATCTACCAAGGCCGGATTTGTTATTAGCAAGTCAAACTAAATCATTCATAACTGGATGACTTTCATTATATTATTTATTTGGAAGAAATAATCGTTCAGTTTCAAAATTGACTGCTAGACAAACGCGCTACCAACAGACCTACAACTTTTAGGCCGGTATTTATTTCAAAGCTGTAAAGTATTTTTGACGCAACCGTCGTTCGTTAAAAAAAGTCAAGTGCCCCGAATTCTCTACGGGCATTCTGATTAGCTATTTTGACCGACTACTAAACGCTCCTGATAAGTTTGTGCGAATGTGTCGGCGTGTCGATGTAAATCCGCCATTAAACATCTGGCTCTAACCCGATTAACTCAAGTAAAAAAAGAATAAATGAAAAGCCGATAGTGCTCTCAAATAGTAAATTATCTTAACGTTTACCTGGGATATAATTATGGGAAGAAGGTGGGTGGTTCGAGCTTCAAAAACTTAGACTTGGCTTTGAAAAAATAACATACGTATTTAACTTTAATTAGAAAAAAAATAATTGTTGTGGCGGTGGTGGATTGGGAACTTTTCATGAGAAATATTTACAGATTGGACACCGTTGGTCTAACTAGAATAAATTGTAAACATGTAAAGTGAGCACCTCCAACTCAACTAGAAGGAATTGTAAACATGTAAAGTGAGCACCTCCAACTCAACTAGAAGGAATTGTAAACATGTAAAGTGAGCACCTCCAACTCAACTAGAAGGAATTGTAAACATGTAAAGTGAGCACCTCCAACTCAACTAGAAGGAATTGTAAACATGTAAAGTGAGCACCTCCAACTCAACTAGAAGGAATTGTAAACATGTAAAGTGAGCACCTCCAACTCAACTAGAAGGAATTGTAAACATGTAAAGTGAGCACCTCCAACTCAACTAGAAGGAATTGTAAACATGTAAAGTGAGCACCTCCAACTCAACTAGAAGGAATTGTAAACATGTAAAGTGAGCACCTCCAACTCAACTAGAAGGAATTGTAAACATGTAGATGGAGCACCTCCAACTAAACTAGAAGGAATTGTAAACATGTAAAGTGAGCACCTCCAACTCAACTAGAAGGAATTGTAAACATGTAAAGTGAGCACCTCCAACCCAACTAGAAGGAATTGTAAACATGTAGATGGAGCACTTCCAACTCATCTAGAAGTAATTGTAAACATGTAAAGTGAGCACCTCCAACTCAACTAGGTAAGGAAAACTGCATGCACTTACCTGGGTGTGTCATTAGTTGGGATTATCTGACCTCTGCATCAGCCTGGTATATTATGTTCGGCTATTGATTCACCCTAAGCCGAGACCTGATGTAAACAAAGCCACGTGGAAGTCTAAGCTCTGATTTGCTACTGAACGGACCTCAATGGTATCCTTTCACTAAATATTCCCTCCTTTGTTTTGTATCAAACTTGTTTTAAAATATTGCACTGGTGTTCCACCAATCATGTATGTCCTACGCGCTGTGATATGGGAAAGTTTACTTCCTGTCTCGGTTTAGAATGAACCAATAATAGGCGGTGTTGTTTCTACAGTCGGTACAGTCAAAACAAGAAATTTCATGTCACAGACATTTCAAATCTATAGTTTAGTTGCATTGATCAATTTGATCTCATTAATAAAACTAACCAGTAGAGTTAGCTTTAAAAAAAAATTAATTTTGAATGACGACAATGTGTTCTAAAAATGAGATAAAATCAAATTATCAGGGTATGCAAGCAACAATATGTTTATATTAATCGTCGAATCATGGTTTTTTATATCTTATAATTCTACACTTGTTCCAATGGTACATTAAAATTGTTACTGTCGGATGACCTTAACACTCAGCCACCACGGGGTGTTCTCTCGACGTGTGTGTCCCGGTGACGTGCAATTTAAACTTTGACTATAGGTCTAGTCTGGGAGCGCGTGTGTCTGTCACATATCAGCGCATGCGCGGTTACCCTTTGTGCCGGCCACCACACTATTGAAGTGGGTGTTGGTCGAGTTGGTTGAAAGAGCGGTAGTCCATTGAATGGGGACTTCCAATCTCCTCATGTGGCGACCTAGAAATAACATCTCAGCTTGTGGTTCGTAGTATTGATTGCCTCTTACTATTACAGTGTGGGGGTTACAAAACTGAGGGTCGCGAGACCAGTTTTGGAAATGTGAAATCTTCGATACAATTTTAAATGTTAGTAATAAAAAATAAATAAAAAAACAACCCCCACCTCTTTGTCCCTCCATATAAACTAGGCTAAAGCTAGATGGTACATGAAAGGCTTCTCAAATGTGAAAATGTTATAGATAATTTAATTTATAATAATAATAATAATAATAATAATAATAATAAAATGGTGACCTGGCGGTCTAGGGGTACGGTGTCAGACTTCTATGCTGGCGGCCGGGGTTCAATCCTTGGTCCTGGCACAGATTTATCTGATTACCAAACCCTTTCTTCACCTGTGACAAGACATCTTGTGAATGTGGAGAATGCCAGGCCTCCACCGTGGTTCGGATTCCACTGTTAAACTGTAGGTCCTTCATTTCATCTCACAATCACCCTACCATTACACATTAGCGTAAGTGCGTATAACCTGAACGGATAGTAACACGTGGTGCTAATAATAATAATAATAATAATAATAATAATAACAATAATAACAATAATAATAAATCCACTTTGGTGTCCACATGGTGTAAGGTGTCACCCTCGCAATTGAATAAACTACCGATGATGGGGAGCTTGTGTTTTGATCCTGGTCGGATGTACTGAGTGTGTTTTTTCCTAGATGGTTTTCCACTTCCCTCCAATCAAATGTGGGTTCATTTCTAATATTTTAAAATCTCTCTAATCCCTATCGCCTTACTATAATTACGACATAGACATATAGCCCGAACGGGTGCTAAAAGAAAAGGATCAACCAGAAAATACAATATGTTAATATTTGCTGCAAAGATTTTTTTCTGAGAAGTGGAGTACTTAGAAACTTAAACTATCACTTTTACTTTTTTTATATATATATTTTGTATCAAGAAACTTGTTTACATTATATTCATGTTTATACTTGTCAAAACGAATATCAGTATTAGTTGGGCAATTTTATCTACTCACACAATGATTTATCAATACCTTGGGAAGTTTGGACCTCCTAGCTAAACGTAGATTAGCGCTAAAATAACATTAATTTAGGTACAATTTTAGAGCGGCCCCGCATGTTTTCCTGATCTTCATTATGGCGACTGCTGAACGGCTGTTATAATTTGTGTATGTTTCTAGCACCGCCTTCCCGATAGGGATATAAGCCTATGTACACTACTAATTACACTACTAATTACGCTAATGAGTCAGGGATGAGGAAGGTTTTTCTTTAAATCAAACTTTTTTGTTTGTCTAGTATTGCCTTTTATTTTTAGGTGGCACCTTTCACAAACAATTATGAATAGTTACTTTCTTTATCTTATGTTATTATAAATAACATACTATGTCAATAAATATTTACTAAAACGACCCCTGAACCTTTTTTGAAAATATTTCCTAAGCTTTTAAATCTCGGGAAGCATTATTATAAGTAAAATAATTGTAAATTTAAACCACAACACATTGAAAAATATAATATTAACAAACTAAATTATTATAATATGGTATTTACATACTAAATGATTTAGCAAAATTTGTATAGCTTTATGTATGGAAATCTAGTTTGATACACTTTACTTTAGGAATAAAATGTTTTATTTTAAAAAGCATACAGTTTAAATTTTTAATAATTGTAATTTGTTTCTCGCATTATATTCGTTAATTATGAAATTACCTTGTTTACCAATAGTTTGTGTCGTGACTACTTCAAAACTAAAATTAAATCTTTAAAATTGAATATTCATCTGTCAATAGCTGTCAATATAGAGTTAAAATAGGTTTCATTCTAAGCAGGCTTTTGCAAAAGGCTTATAAAATATTTCTGAAAAATTATCATCGCGTTATTGAATATATCTTCAGTATACCTTGAATGGTTGCGAGGGGAAAATGGGATAGAGTGTTATTACACACATTTTTATGATTAGAGCCTTTATATCTGAAAGCGCATCAAAACCTAACCAGATCTATTAAACAAAATTAAATTTAAGCATGACATGGATCTGTTTTAGTTAGCAAATTGTAGCCATAGCTCAATTATATTTAAAACTAGACTTCCCAATATTTTATACTATATACTATAATAATAATAAATAGCAAATGATTTATTGATTACATGAAGCAAAAAATAATAATTTCTTGTTATTAAAACTTAGCACGGTATTTATTACATGTTTGATGAAACATTTATTTGCTTAAGATAAGCTGGATACTCTTTTATTTAAAATTCTGCTAAACTTATAGTATCATTACATATGCTGATAGAGTTATTAACATTTAGTTCATTAAACTCGTGGATTTCCCTAATTATTAATTACTTGTTTACAATATTAATAATAATGACAATAATAAATATAACATAATCGGAGTTATAAGTACTTGCATTTTTCCGCCTTCATTGTCATTGTTTGAGCAAATTTAATTAGCCTTGTGCGGGAAGTAAAAGCTACATTTAAATCGTTCCGGGGCGGTTCCCGGGGTAAAAAGGTTCTCTGTCAGTATCATGGTAGAGTTAAATAACACGATAGCTATAGAAAATAAAGGTAAAAGGCTCTATTTTTAAATTATTACGCTTAGTTTTTTCTTCCCATGTCCCGTCCAGGATATATGTAGTTTAACTATGCTAATTGGGTAGGGAGGAGGAAGGTAGGATTGTAGAGGATATGAACCCGCATTCACGTGGATTGAAAGTGGAAACCAGTTGTGGGGGTTAAAACAGTGCACCCGTCCCTGAATCTAACCCCTACCTCTTGGTAACTTGCAAACCAGACTTGATGAGGCCTGGTAATTCGCACGTGCCTACTGATGCGGATACGCTTAAATAATACCTGCAATCATAAATAATAACCTTAGTACGAAAATAATTAAATTGTAAGATTTGAGGTCCTTTGCAAGATTTATTTACTACAAAAGTTATTTTTACAATTATTGCAATTACGATTCAATGGCATTTATATAATTCGTATAATGTAATATATCCCTATATAATGTTCCATGTCATACATGCCATTATATATGTATCTCCTCAGAAATGTTTGCAATCACCACATTTAAAGTATCAATGGACCGCCTCTGAGGTATAGTGGCCAGAGTTCCTGGTCCCGTATTCGATCCCCAACGCATTCAGAATGTATCTGTGAAGCAGTGGGTCTGGAACGGGGTGAAACTCAGCCTCTTGGGCACAAATGGGGAGTTACGTGAATAAACAATTACTTTAGTCTAGAAAACTGAGAAAAATGGCTGTAGGGTTCGTTGGGCTGACCACATGACACCCTCTATACGCAAATGTTGGCACTATCTTGACTAACTTCGGCGGTCACTTGGTCTGTATGGATCGCTTGTGGGCTCACACTATAGAGCTTTATATGTAAGACTCGCTTTGCTCGTTGGTCTACGCCCTCAAACCCCCAGTGGGTTTTCTTTCCAGGTGGATGTAAGCTAATGTAATTCCAGAGCCGTTTTTTGATAGATCTCACCGTTTAGCCACAAGAGACCTCCAAAGAAAGGTTCGCACCGACTTTAAAGTTGTTCCACCATTTTGAATTTTTTTTGGTGAGTTAAAAACTTTTTTTTTTACTTTTTGGAATTTTCCCATCGGTTACAGGCTAGAAGCTATAAGTTTTCCAAATTTCAAGTTTCTAGTTCATCGGCAAGTGGGTAAACATTAATGTGAGTGAGTGAGTGAGTGAGTGAGTCAGCCATGTGGCTTTATAGTGTAGTGTTAGTGGTAAACTTTGTTTAAGTTTCAAAACACATGTTATTTTTAAACTTATGACGAGTGACTGAATCTGACAAGTTTCTGTAACGTTCTGGAATTGATCCATTAACAATATGGTATTCATTTTTTCCCGCGCCGCTTTCTCCAACTCTCCGGCAGTGTAATATGTTTGTAGCAAGAAGATTCACACACACACACACACACACAGTGACAACATCCCAGCCGAAACGGCGCGGCGGGAGTGATTTGTCGGCTGTGAGTATAAGGGGAGCTGCTATTTGTGAATTTAAATGTGGTTATTCTCCACTAACACAGGCATCTGGTATTGACACTCCCTGGGAGGGAAACATTAGTCTCGTCTACGGCATGGGAATGAGCTATCGATCTTGGTCGATCGTGGTGTTCGAGAAGTCGGAGGTGTTAGACTCGCATTGCACTGGCTTACCCGTTGAGTCCTGGTGAAATGGACTGGGATGATTTTATAACGTTTATAATTATCCATCCTCTCTCCGTGAAAATGCGGATACAGTCCTCTGTTCATTGGAAGGACATCATCTGACAGAAAAGAAACAAGATATATTTTATTTAGTACCTTCACCTCTGACTAGACATCTTGTGAATGTGGGGAATGCCAGGCCTCCACCGTGGTTCGGATTCCACGTTAAACTGTAGGTCCTTCGTTTCATATCACAATCACCCACACATTAGCGTAAGTGCGTATAGCCCGAACGGGTAGTAAGACGCGGTAATAATAATAATAATGTATTTAGTATGCTATCGATATCTGGGCTGCATTACTCCTAGTCCAGTAGTGGAAAGATTAACCAGTACCAATGTACCAAGGGACGCCCGAATGTACTGATCGTACATCCTTTCAGTGGAGGCTGTTTCCACGTCCCGATGAGGTGATGGTGATGGTGATAGTGAATATGATGGTGTGGAACCAGTGGAAACACTTAAATCTAACTTAAGCCTAACCAGCCTGTATAGAATTAAGAAATATTTATTGTAAATATAAAATGTATAAGTTCTATAAAGAGAGAAAAACTTGTTGTTTGTATATTAACCGCTGCAACAAGTATTCAAATAACAAAACCATTTCTAATAATAATAGTCAACATAACGATTTGAGCACAACACATAAAGCTACAGATGAAATAGATGAGGTTGTGATCATTATTATGGAGTGTTAAAAATTATAACAAATTAAAACAAATGTGGGGAAAGTTAAAATGACAATAATTAGTAACCATGTGATGCCATGCAAGAGAATAAATTAAATAAATTTATTGAATAAATTGTTTATTGATAAGAGTATAAACTTACATTGACTTGCAATTGATTTTTTATGTAAAAGATGGATTACTGACATTGAAAACACATTGTTTGAACAGATATGTAAAAGTTATGAAATGCAGAGATAATTAGGCCTATATGTTGAAAGTTAGTTAGTTAGTTGAGATTTTGTAGTTAATGGAAATTAATTAATAAAGTATGAGATACAACAATAAATCTTTATTATCTGGCGTAGTTAGTCCCTTCTTATTATTGGATGGTTGACGGAATTGTCAATCAAATTTACGACGACTTGATTCTGTGCTATGGCATCATATTCAGATCTAGATTCTGATGATATTATGAAGCTTACCGAATAACATCTCATCAGATACTCAATGTTTCTTACAACCTACAAACAAATTAATATTATCTCAAATATCATATTAAGATCTATATGTATTCATATAATTTTGATTCGATTTAACTTCATCGTCAAAACTCGTAAAATAAAGTCACCATGTGCAGTTGTCTGTAGGCCTAATACACTTTACTGGTTACTAATTGAAACCATTTGACCCCTATATTTTTATATGCTGTTCATCTTTCATTAGGATAGTATCCTATTGAAATTAATTATTAATATTGGTGACCTGGCGGTCTAGGGGTAAGGTGTTAGACTTCTGTGCTGGTGGCCGGGGTTCAATCCTCGGTCCCGGCACAGATTTATCTGATTACCAAACCGTTCCTTCACCTCTGACAAGACATCTTGTGAATGTGGGGAATGCCAGGCCTCCACCGTGGTTCGGATTCCACGTTAAACTGTAGGTCCTTCATTTCATCTCACAATCACCCTACCATTACACATTAGCGTAAGTGCGTATAACCCGAACGGGTAGTAAGACACGGTGCTAATAATAATAATAATAATAATAATAATAATAATAATAATAATTATTATTATTATTATTATTAATATTCTGGTCGTTTAATTGTCATAAATAATTTTAAAATTACATTAAAAAAAAGCATGACCTATAATTTCAAAGATTTGTTTTACTTTGGCAATTTTTTTCGTTGATTAGTGCCCATATGAATTTATTCTGGTGAACTTATCGATTCGTTTCATAGCATTTTAACTAGTTTGAACTATACTTATTGCGTCAGTATTTTTACCCCCTCAAAATATATATTTTTGCTAACTATTTATTATTGGTTTATTTATTGGATATTAGAAAAAAATCTCATTTCTCAACGGTTTAGAAATAAAACTCTACATAAAAATAGTTTGGCAATAAAAGAGCGTTTTTCATAACCACAGATATTTTGTATAAAATATTTTTGTATGAATCGTAGTTCTATATATAAAAAAAAGTGACAAAGGGGTTGTGCACATTTGGTTTTGCCATATCCTTTGGATTTTTCTGACAGTTTAAAAGCTGCACACACAAAATCCGTACTCTTCCACCTCGCATAAATATATATGAATTGTCATTTTGACAGGTAAAGAGTCAAGTTACATCACTTGTTGACAGACACGGTGTTGAATTGAATATATTTATTTCTTAATTCAGTATATAAACTTGTAATAAAAATATTGACGGTGACTATCATGAAATAACCGTCGAGGTAGGTAACCACTAACAAATGTGCGACGTGCATCCCATGGGGATTTTTTTCAGTCCGGTTTTAAGAATTGTTAATGTTACCAACAGAAAGAAAATCTTTTTCTGTAATTTGTAATTATAAATAACAAGTTTGATGTATATTTTGAAATGATCCAGCATCCTATTTCGTTATCTATGAAACGCCGAAACAATTAATTTCCTTGACACCCCCGCCCCCCCGCTCACCCATACACATATGTTTATCAAAACCAAGATGTTTCATTTGTTCAAATGCCAATTAAACTACTGTTCAAGTTTCTAAAAAAACAGCTTGTCTTCTGCGCATGTGTCTGTACTTAAACAACTCTGAAAACTATGACCTGCTCTGCTACCCAATTACGCGCAGGTTTTCATGATAGATATCGATGCCATGTCGTCACGAAAGTTATAATATATAGCAGTTGAGCGCATTTACTCGGGTACAAGGAACATAACAGAGGAATGTTGTTGTTTCCGGCTTTGCTCATAGTCAGTGAACCCACCAATAACGTCGAAAAGTTAATGTGGGTTTCCTCAAAGCGAATTATACCTACGCTCTAAAAAATTCATTATATTTCTTATTGTAGATACACAATATTTAGGGTTATTTTGAAAGTTTGGAAATTATTGAAAGGAACAGGGGAAGCCTTGTGCCCTTTAGGAAGGATACCTAATTTAACCTAACCTATCCCAAATGACTTAACCTGACCTAACATAGCCTAACTTACCCTAGCAAAAAGTCCCAATTAAATCAAAACATCAAGAAGAAAATACTAGATATTCCTCATACCCCAGTCCATGCGCTCGAATGCTACTACTGTTGGCTTGTTGTCAATTGCAACTGATGTTGGCTAGCTATCAAATATTACTACTGTTGGCTAGCTATCAAATGCTACTACTGTTGGCTTGCTATCAAATATTACTGCTGTTGGCTTGCTATCAAATGCTACTACTGTTGGCTGGCTATCAAATATTACTGCTGTTGGCTGGCTATCAAATATTACTGCTGTTGGCTTGCTATCAAATATTACTGCTGTTGGCTTGCTATCAAATATTACTGCTGTTGGCTGGCTATCAAATATTACTGCTGTTGGCTTGCTATCAAATATTACTGCTGTTGGCTTGCTATCTAATATTACTACTGTTGGCTTGCTATCTAATATTACTACTGTTGGCTGGCTATCAAATATTACTGCTGTTGGCTGGCTATCAAATATTACTGCTGTTGGCTGGTTATCAAATATTACTGCTGTTGGCTTGCTATCAAATGCTACTACTGTTGGCTTGCTATCAAATATTACTGCTGTTGGCTTGCTATCAAATGCTACTACTGTTGGCTTGCTATCAAATATTACTGGTGTTGGCTGGCTATCAAATATTACTGCTGTTGGCTGGCTATCAAATATTACTGCTGTTGGCTTGCTATCAAATGCTACTGCTGTTGGCTTGCTATCAAATATGACTACTGTTGGCTGGCTATCAAATATTACTGCTGTTGGCTTGCTATCAAATGCTACTGTTGTTGGCTTGCTATCTAAATGCTACTTCTGTTGGCTTGCTATCAAATGCTACTGCTGTTGGCTAGCTTTCAAATATTACTACTGTTGGCTTGTTGTCAATTGCAACTGCTGTTGGCTTGCTATCAAATATTACTACTGTTGGTTGGCTATCAAATATTACTACTGTTGGCTTGCTATCAAATGCTACTACTGTTGGCTTGCTATCAAATGCAACTGCTGTTGGCTTGCCATCAAATATTACTACTGTTGGCTTGCTATCAAATATTACTGCTGTTGGCTTGCTATCAAATATTACTGCTGTTGGCTTGCTATCAAATATTACTGCTGTTGGCTTGCTATCAAATGCTACTGCTGTTGGCTTGCTATCAAATGCTACTGCTGTTGGCTTGCTATCAAATGCTACTGCTGTTGGCTTGCTATCAAATGCTACTGCTGTTGGCTTGCTATCAAATGCTACTGCTGTTGGCTTGCTATCAAATGCTACTGCTGTTGGCTTGCTATCAAATGCTACTGCTGTTGGCTTGCTATCAAATGCTACTGCTGTTGGCTTGCTATCAAATGCTACTGCTGTTGGCTTGCTATCAAATGCTACTGCTGTTGGCTTGCTATCAAATGCTACTGCTGTTGGCTTGCTATCAAATGCTACTGCTGTTGGCTTGCTATCAAATGCTACTGCTGTTGGCTTGCTATCAAATGCTACTTCTGTTGGCTTGCTATCAAATGCTACTGCTGTTGGCTAGCTTTCAAATATTACTACTGTTGGCTTGTTGTCAATTGTAACTGATGTTGGCTAGCTAACAAATATTACTACTGTTGGCTTGCTATCAAATGCTACTGCTGTTGGCTAGCTTTCAAATATTACTACTGTTGGCTAGCTTTCAAATATTACTACTGTTGGCTTGTTGTCAATTACAACTGATGTTGACTAGCTATCAAATATTACTACTGTTGGCTTGCTATCAAATATAACTGCTGTTGGCTGGCTATCAAATATTACTGCTGTTGGCTTGCTATCAAATGCTACTGCTGTTGGCTTGCTATCAAATGCTACTGCTGTTGGCTAGCTTTCAAATATTACTGCTGTTGGCTTGCTATCAAATATTACTACGGTTGGCTTGTTGTCAATTGCAACTGATGTTGGCTAGCTATCAAATATTACTACTGTTGGCTTGCTATCAAATATTACTGCTGTTGGCTTGCTATCAAATGTCTACTGCTGTTGGCTTGCTATCAAATGCTACTGCTGTTGGCTTGCTATCAAATGCTACTGCTGTTGGCTTGCTATCAAATGCTACTTCTGTTGGCTTGCTATCAAATGCTACTTCTGTTGGCTTGCTATCAAATGCTACTTCTGTTGGCTTGCTATCAAATGGCACTGCTGTTGGCTTGCTATCAAATGGCACTGCTGTTGGCTTGCTATCAAATGGCACTGCTGTTGGCTTGCTATCAAATGCTACTTCTGTTGGCTTGCTATCTAATGGCACTGCTTTTAGCTTGCTATCAAATGGCACTGCTGTTGGCTTGCTATCAAATGCTACTGCTGTTGGCTTGCTATCAAATGCTACTTCTGTTGGCTTGCTATCAAATGTTACTTCTGTTGGCTTGCTATCAAATGGCACTGCTGTTGGCTTGCTATCAAATGGCACTGCTGTTGGCTTGCTATCAAATGCTACTGCTGTTGGCTTGCTATCAAATGGCACTGCTTTTAGCTTGCTATTAAATGCTACTGCTGTTGGCTTGCTATCAAATGGCACTGTTGTTGGCTTGCTATCAAATGGCACTGCTGTTGGCTTGCTGTCAATTGCAACTGCGCTCAACTGCTTCATAGCCAAAAGTTATTTATGCAAACGGTAAAAGTTGACTTTCGCTGTATTCAGTACGGAAATTCTACGAGTCGTAATCTGCGTGAACTGTATTTGCTTGTGGGAAGTCGAAGTAACGTAATCTCGGGTAAAAGTGACTTTGTCTACCTCCGAATGATGAGTACAATTTCTGTTGATGCCCTCACTTGTGGGCTACGGGTGTGCTCTTGGGTCCAGAGAGTCAGCCATCTTGAAGGGGTGAAGTGAAGCGTGCCATCGCTCAGCTAAGATAAACTGACGACGCGAGCTCGATCTTGTCGTCTGCAGGAGTCGGACACCC
>CABFVX010001870.1:107336-118550 GCA_902151425.1 Timema shepardi | reverse complement strand
TGTGTTTGTAATGGCTCAACCCCAACTTATTTCTCCAAGACAGTACAGTAGTGACACTCAGACCACTCAACATTCATTACCTCACAGTGTGTTTGTAATGGCACAACCCCAACTTATTTCTCCAAGACAGTACAGTAGTGACACTCAGACCACTCAACATTCATTACCTCACAGTGCGTTTTCTGTAACACTTTAATATCACGCTTCAGTCTAGGTAGATGCACTTGGAAAAGAGAGGAAAGCTTCACAGTTTTTTTCCCTATTAACATTGCAAATGAATGAACGTAAAAAATGCACCACCTCATCCTGTTAGCTTAAGCCGCTAGTACGCAATACTTCCTCCAAAACGTAAAAAATAATAATTGGTAGATAATAGCACGGCGCCTCACTACCAGTTCGGATATATTTTAAAATATCATCAAAAAGATTAATTTTTATTTTGTACCTTAAAATTACATCATGCGTTATACATACATTTTTTAAACTTATTAAAAACTTTCTTTATAAATGCAGTTTTTGGATATAACACAAGAAATAAACTCATCTATAGGTGACTTGACTTTGAGAACATTGTGGTCAAAATTAATGGGCCTATATATTCATAGATTTTGCATTTAGAGGTGTTTTTTTCTCCTACTCCCTCAAAACGCTACTCATCTGTTCCCTCCCGGAATGAAAGCTGTGACGTTTAGTCGTTGGTATCCGTGTGAAGTAGAATTCTAGAATATTCTCTTGATTTATCATGAACCACTCTCAGGAGATAGTAGCACTATCTTGGGGACGATTAGAATACATTGCTTCGTTCAAATTTGCATCAATCTTTGATAATGTTTACCTAAGACATAACTCAATAGCAACATTTTGTATCAAAATAAAACTATATTATAAAATAATTACACGTATAAACCTTATAAAAAAACATTATAGTAAAGTTACTTGTATGAAAGCTATAGCTTAACATTAAAAGCAGGAATAAGTACCTTAGTTAAATATCTTACATTAGAACTTTTCGTCAAACTTTTAACTTTCAAATAAGATACACTACAAAGTCAAAAATAAAATGTTAGATACTACTTAAATACAGTTAGCAACCCTTATTATTTCCCCACCCTCTGCCTCTTTCTTCCTTCCATGAGCTTCATCCCCTTTTCGCTGGTGGCGGCCATTACGCGTCCTTCCGTTCGAAAGACGAGGCGAAGAAAAGGTTCACTAAGTGCAAGAGGGATTTTGGCTTCTATATTTAATCGCGCCACTTGCTATTAAAGTGTTCGTTCATTATTTTTTCCCTTGCCCTCACCAAGCCATTCTCTCTTAATTAGCTTGTGTTTCCTTTCATTATTTTTTAATTTTTTATCTTGTGTTTGGGACTCAAACGATCGTTTTGACGTGTATGAATCTAGAAACCTAAATAGTAGTAATAATAATATTATCAATACTTACTATACTTTTCATTAAAATTGATATAATTTCTAGTGTTACTGTGTAAAAGATATTAACTGAATAACAACATAATATATGGATATGAGAATGCCCAGATGGTGTACAATAATGCTTCTCGGGATTATTATCATATAGTTTTAATGTAAAAAAATATATATATTATATACATAGATAAATAAATAATAATAACAAAAATAGTTCTGTATTAACTTTATTTCGAAGCTTGTTTATTTGGGTTTTTATCGAGGGGTCGCGAGAAAGTAGAAATTGATGGTCGAGAAATTTCACAAAATTGATAGTGGTTCTATAAAAATAAACCATTGCTGGAACAAAAAATTGTAAATAATTAAGTTCAAACATTTGCACATACTTTGCCCAGCTGAGTGATTTCCACGGTGTTTTTTTCTTTTTTTAGTGTTGTTTGCCTTTGATGTTCGATGTGTCGAGAGGACTACTATTGCTTTTATCGGGCCGTGAATGCGGTAAAACGGTTGACCTTCTCGACATGGCTAAATAAACATGTGCACTAGAAATTAATGTAGGCTAAATTACACTATAGAAAAGTTTATTGCTACAAACACAATTAATATAGTTGCTAAAATTAGCACAACTTGTGAATGTGGGGAATGCCAGGCCTCCACCGTGGTTCGGATCCCAGGCTAAACGGTAGGTCCTCCATTTCATCTCACAATCACCCTACCATTACACATTAGAGTAAGTGCGTACAACCCGAACAGGTAGTAAGACACGGTGATGATGATAATAATAATAATGCTAAAATTTGCTTGTGAAATGTAACCTTTTGCAAAAAAACACTTAACATAATGTCCAAATTATTCTATAGTAAATGTAGGGGGGAGGGTTGTAATATGAAACATGAGTGACAACTGCTGCCATCTACCTCTAACTGCAGTAAACAATATTATTACGGACCTTACAGGCCACCAAATTGTTGTGTTTCGTGTGAATAGGATATTTTATGTTTTCTTCCCATTAAAAGTATTTGTATGGCAGGATTCAAAAATTGTTTTCGCATCTTTATTGATAAATATTAAGTATTATCTATATTCCATTCACGGAAGGAATTACTCTTTGAAAGGTCTTTTTCCCTACCAATAACCTACTATATAATAGATTTCTGGTAGGGAAAAAAGCCTTTCAGAAAACAATTCCTACTCTGAACGGACTTTACATTGTGTTGATTAGTCATAAGATTAAGCGTTAAAATGGCCTGGTTAGTTATTTGGAAATATTTTTCAAGCCTAAATGTAATCGGTTATTTTGTAAAATGGTGGTGATTGGTATTATGGAACAAGATGTTATGTATATGAAAATATTTTATCAATACTTTTGACAGTTATTAATGACATTTCTACATCAAAGCTGGAATTTCTGTCCCCCCTAATAATCGATTAACAAATTGAATATTTTATTTTGTTTTTGCTGGGTTAGTAAATAAGCAGGATCAGTTTCCACAACCATTTAAATACGTATTGGTGGGCACGTGGACTAAATGTCAGGCTCATCTAGTCTGGTTTGCTGGTGACTGGGAAGTATGGGATAGAATCCTGGTTTGGTGTACTGAGACTACGTTTCTAAAATAGTTGTCCACTTTCCTTACACGCAAATGTGGCTACATTTCCTATAGATTATGTATATCTTCCTCATCTCCATCAAATTGTCGTAATTAAAATTCGCATAGCCTGGAGAGGTGTTAAGACTCGTTGGAAAAAAAACACAAAAAATATTATAGTTTTAAAAAAACCTTCCGAGTTCAGACTCTATTGAGAAGCATTAAATATATTAAACATCCTTTTTTGTGTTTGTTTTTAATGAAACTTTGCGATATTGCTGATGCCGAAATAGCTCTTTACAAACTCCTCTGATCAGATTTAAAAGTGAGTTGGTTCCAGGCATACTCGACACAACTTCTAACGTTTCACAGTAATGGCTACCAACGTGACACTACTTTGAACATCGCTGCTACGATTTATCAAGTACCATTATTGAAATCGACAAAGATTCCTAGTCGAGAGGGAGTTATTTACATGGATTGTAACTTGAACTCACCAGAGGGTGGCGGGAAAGGGTGGGTATCGCGTCAGGCTTGCCAATTAACCAGGTCCGCCAACATGTTTTCTACAGTCGAACATTTTAGGCGCCGTAAAAATAAAACATTTGACACTCCAGTTTGAATCATCACATATATATCGTTTTAATGTTTCTTGTTAATGGACCGTTTTGGCGGATACGTGATCATGTCTGGTGGGAAGGACGTGACACGACATAGGAATGTCGGCTGGTAATTGATGAGAAGGGAGAAAAATACACTTTTATCAACTTCACAGATAACTTTTTTTTTTAGTTATAGTTTTTTTGGGTTGTTTTTTTACTCTATTTGAGGTTCGCGTTTTGTTATAAATGAGTTGGTGACATTTTAAATTATCTTTGTAAATGATGTTGCACTTTCCCGATTTTTTCTTTCATACAGATGTATGATCTAAAACCTTATTGAAAAAATCTCTAACTTGTATTAATGACGCATCATTTGTTTCAAACAGAAACAGGTTGTATGGAACTGTGCGTGCTTTGATAAAGGATTTATATCTACTAGCATTGTTGAACTTCAAAGTTAATTCTGATGAGCTGTTAATTAGTTTTAAAAAAATTACTAAAATTCCATGTTATAATTATTATCATAAAGTAATATAAAACATATTTGCAGGTTTCTTTTTTAACTTGCATGTTTCAATTTTAAAATAGTTAACAGTCATCTGCCAAGTTAAGGTCCCATAGTTTTATCTCGAGTCTTACCAACATAACGTTCTATTTATGTAAATATTGTTCCTGCTATGTTTCTGGTGACAAGCCCTGATTTTTATAGAACACACTTTCGACCACCAGGATTGATTAAAAGTTACTTAAATTTGGCATTCTAGTATTATTCGATTTATTGATTATAAAGGTCACCTAGAAATTTTCAAAAACATACCATAGTACTTCCTTAATAATTTATTATTCATTTAATAGTATAATAATATAAATACAAAAATTGTAAAAAAAACCATCATTGTGTCAAAATGGGATTTCAGTTTTCAAATAACGATCTTCCTGTTAAAATCAGACTGTAGGCTATATTTTCTTTGTGGCTGCTGTTCTAAAAGCCAAGCTAGTTACTTTTAACTAACGTGGAATAATATGGAAGTAAATTCACATTAACCCCCCCTCCCCCCAAACAATCACATTTGTAGGTCTACACATTTGATAAAAAAAAGTTTATTGACAAGGATTTTTTTTAAACTTTTGTTTGTGTATTCCATCAGAGTTTGTCCTTCTACAGGCAGTGGCGGATATGTAACCTTCCTCTAAGGTTGGGACACCCTATAGGTGAGGTTACTTTTCCCTTGTGAGATGATTTGATGAAGATGATTATGATGATGGTTATGATTATATGTATTTCCAGTAGAAATCTTAAACCTATCTCGTATAAAATTAACAAGACCATAGTGACAATAGGAACAATTACGGTCCTTCGCGGAAAATACTTATGGTACTGCTGGGAATCGATCCCAGTACATCTTAATTAGTAGTCAGGACTGCTGACTATTAGAACAAGATTGTTTGTGAGATATTCAAGCAGTGAAACACATAACTATCGTATAATGTATCTTATTGTTAGATTTACAAGGGTTCCAATGGAATTGTCTTGTTCCGCGACCATCAGTTCAGGTCGTGGGATGGACACTAAGCAGTTTTGTGGGGTAAGCAGATCAGTTGGATACTCCACAACCTCTAAAAGATGTTTTTCAAACAAAGTTTAAAATTATGTTATAGTAACTTTTTTCATATTATTTAGCGTAATAAAATTGCAGAGCGTTTTATTGTAAATGTAACTTTACGAGAGTAGTGTAATTTTCACCATGTCTTACTACACGCTTTGAATTTACTCATTTAATCTCACCAATTAAAAAGGGTTTTGTAAGGTTAACATTTTGATGAAATGTGTTCACATTTTTGCAGCGGGAAACAACTTAGAAATAACCCCCCCNCCCCAATACCCTTGGCCAGGATTTGATATCCGACCTCCCTTTCACCTGCAAGCCATGCTAGAAGAACCTGACATTAAGTCTGCGTGCCCACCGATGCGGGTAATAATACGGTTAATATTGTAACATAATCTAAAAGTAACATGATTTAAATATCGACAAGAAACAATGGTTTTGAGGAGAGACGTTGTTGCGTACTGTCTTTTTATACACACATAATAATATAATAGCCACATTTATTATAAATCGGCTAAAATTACGATTTTCATAAGCATCTACTTGATAAGCCTTCCGTTGTACCCGAAACAAAAGGGAAATCCCCTAAACCACACAATGCTGACTTTCCTGTCGAGCGCAAGATCGTTGTAATCTGTGTATCGAGAAAACAATATAGAGCTTCGTGCATCGACTATCTGAAGCGCATGCGCCTAGGAACTAGAGTAGAGGGTGGTCATGTCGGCCGGGTTGCGTGTTTGGGATATTTACAGGGGGAAGAGTCCGAGCATTGTTTTGTGTTCATTAAATTAACTCTGGGGACTGTAGACATGACACAATGGTGGCCAGACTGTAGTCTGTAGAGCCTTAACGATTCTCAACTCGCATTCAACTCATCGCTGCCCGCATCGGTGGGCATGCGGATTATATGTCTGTTTCATGGGGCCTGGTTTTATGGATAGGGGGAGGTAGAGGATCGAATCCCGGTTGGGTGTACCGAGGGTGTTGTTCCAGAATGGTTTCCCGCTCTCATTCGAAGACATTTATTATAAACGCCACTTTCATCATTCCCACCCCAATAATTTAAATACATGCGGATAGATTGGCTGGGTAGTAAGACTTGGTTGAAAATCAAAGAGTTCACTACCTACTCTACGACCTTTCAATTTTCATTTCTCTGACATTCTCGCCCACTTCATTGGTCGAATGGTCTAACGCGTTACTTTCGTGTAAGATTAGCCTGCTAATGACGGAAATATTGGGGTTCGAATCCTGGTCGGGTATCTACTGGGGGTGGTTTTCCCTAAAGGGTTTCCCCACTCTTTTCCACACAATTGTAGGGAAAATGCTTCCTTCCTCATCTCTGCCCCATTAGAGCAATCGCCATATATGCGTATAGCCTGAAGAGCTAATAAGACATTCATTCAACTTATAATAGTCATCGTCATAGAAAAAAAAATCCTTCGAAAGTTCATCCGTTATACTAGTTGGAATTTGGAAAACATCACAATTAAATAATAGTCCGATACCTTAGCTCTGTCGATAGTGTCTCTTTACATAACTAAGTGTTCCGGGTTCGATTCTTGGAATGGCCGAAAAATTTAGTATGGGTGAATTGTGGATTTACTCTTTCACAATGATGAATTAACGGCCGGGGACTGGATGTTGTGTCTATTCTAGATTTAAGTTAATCTATAAGTTGTATGACCCGCCTCAGTGGTGTAGTTAGCTAACGCGATAGTTAAGTGTTGAGCTAGACTACTGAGGACAGGGAGCTCAAGGTTTGAATCTCGCTCGGGTGAACTGAGGGGTTTCTAAATGATTTCCCACTCTCCTTCCACGCAAATACGGGTCGACTTCCTATATATTCAACCTTCCCAATTCCTAACCGATTAGAGTAATTAGTACTTGAGCGTATAACCCAAACGGTAGTAAGTCGTGGTGCTAAATGAAACTATAAATTGTGTGCTGATAATATAATCATTTGGTTCAGAAAATGCACATTAAATACTTTAAAAGAATTAAAACGAAAAAAAAAACTAAATAGCCATTTTAAAATTTTAATAACATGTTTTAACAGCTATCAAAATCTGACTTAACATAATTTATTTAACTAACAAGAGGTTTAATTAAAATAGGGAATCATTTTCGTGTATTATTTTAACGTAAACATCTTACAAATGACCATTTAAAACGAAAACTTGCAAAGACTGCTGACTTCTTGGTTTTATGTCAGTGTAACGTTGTTGGTGTAGCTCAACTGCTATTTCATATGCTAAATATTGGCTTTGTAGTTGGTCACTTCTTCCCCTACACTCTGTGTTGACACCTTTGTCCTTCTCTCTGGGAAGTTTGACGAGACCAGTCAATTTCTTCCGAGACTACACTATCAAACAAAGTTTTGATCACTAGCGTGCAATGTCTCAAGAGAATCACAATATATGAGAGAAACACTCCAAATGTGATTTATCTTGTTAACTCTGATCTACAAATCGTATAAATAGTTTTGGGAGGGTGAAAGACGTGGCGTGGCTTCACAACCAAACAAAGTATCCTTCCGCGCCAACAAGAACAGATGGATTACGGAAAACGTGGATGGCGCTAGCTACCAGACAGGTCTTGCGGGAAAACCATACGTCTGGAAATATCACTTTTATCGAGAACGAGTGAACTTTTTATAGTAGTATTTTCAACACCTCTTCTAAGATAATTTATCATTGTTTATTAGGTGTTACATTTTCTTATTTTTTGCTATGCAACCGGTAGTTTTCTATTGGAAAATGTCAAAATTAATTATATTTGATCACTGTTAAAATATTAGAGGAGATGTGTACATAAAAACTATAACTTGATTGACATACTTCTATTCTTAAACAAACCGTTTCTGAAAAGAAAATTACAAAACAATAGAAATTCTTGAAGATAATCGTTTGTTACCGTGGCTTTGCATTTCCACGCCAAATAAAAAGAGCCAATCGCCTTAAGTAGTGACAATTTTATAAGCACTTTAAACATTTGAAACTAAAATGTCAAGGAGCAGATAAAACTATCAGGTTTTTGTCATATAATAATTTAATCCGCCAAGTCAAAACTTTCACATTTCTATTTAATAAACTAAAGCTTGAATATTTCTTCTAAAACCTTTATTATTAAAGTTTTAAACCCTTGACAACGAATTAAAACATAAAAAATTGTATTAAAAAAAATTAAGTTGAAACTTTTCTTCGAAAATCTGTAATCATCACATGCCAATCAACTCTAGGATTTGCTCTGCTAACTATTTAGTAAAATAGCGGACCATGTATTTAAATGTGCTGGTTCACACAGAAAGCTGCTAAGCTATGTCTTGCAACACGTGCTTTGTTTTCCCCGATTGCTGGCCGGGCAATTTTCCCATCTCCCATCTTGAGCCATCTTACGTTGCAGCTTGGGCTCCGTGTTGAACAGATGCAGTGCTGGTTTGGTGCTAAAATAACTAAAGCATTGTCGAAGTTTTATTTTCATTTTATTTCACGTGTATTTAAGTTATATTCTATTTAAGTTTTATATTTAATAACTGGGTTTATATTAAAATGGAAGCGTTAATTGAACAAGTCAAACCTCCACCTCTTAAATGTTCTTCATTTTCACAAACAACTATAAATAGAAGCATCTTCTCTTCCTCAGTACTATAACCAGAACCCAAACAAAACATTTTGGAGACTGCCATCATAACTAACTTCACTGGAGCAGACCAGAAAGAAACAACACTGAATTTGAATTTGCTTAGCTTAGCAATGAGTGAGAAACCAAACTGACAGCTTAGCTTAGCATTCTTTCTGTATCGGCCTATACCAAATTTGATCTTTATCGATTCAAAACTAAGTAGCATAGTTAAACACACATAAAATGCTGTGTTAGTAGTCGCCACATCCGCTTCGAGTGTCGAATGGTCTACGCCAGAGGTTGGCTACTGATCGATCACGAGCGGCTGGTTGATCTCGTGGCCATTTTCAGTCGCTCTTATAAGAAAACTATATCGTCATTAAAAGTGGATTTTTGAATCTTCTAAACTCGCAAATATATAAATTACTTTCAAACAGTTATTGAGTGTGATCAGAATTACCTTTATCGGTCATAATCGGTAATGTTAAAAGAAAATTTGATTGTTTAGTATGAAAATGTACATTTTATTTTTTATATATTTTTTTTATAAAGGTAGGAACCAAATTAGTTGAGGAAAGGTTTAATTTAAGAAAAAAGATAAGGTTTATTGGAAAATAAAGGTAAAGTGAAGAAACGATAGTTGATCGCGAAAATTTTGATTAATTCATCAGTCGATTGGGGCCCAAAAAGGTAGCTGACCCCTGGTATAAGGCATCACTCTCACCATCCACTGGTGACTGGATTACCGGATACGGTAAGATCGAGGTTTGAATCCCGGTTGGGTGTACTGAAGGTTATTTTTCCTAAATGGTTTCCCGTTATACCTCAATATTAACGCCCTAAATTTATTAAATGTCGCATCATACGCAAGATAGTAAGTTTGATTTATCACCCCCAGTGTAATAATAAACCTCTAACCCTAATATAGAACCCTCACCTCCTCCATAACCGTTAGGGGTTAACTGCGCTTTCGTGTTTAAGGTCCCGTAAAATTCTCACGAAAAAATATTAATTCAATGAGTTCTATAACATGTCTCCATTCATTAACTGTCCACACCTCGGGCGGACGTCAATCAGCCGGCTGCACCCTGTTCGCGTGTCGCATGGGCGTTTTGCGCTTCATAAAAGCGTCGCCACCTGTAGGGATCGCGCGCAACAAGGTGATATTTCACGCCCTAACCACTCGACCTAGAGAAGGCGAGTGCTTGCATGCAAGAGGTAACTTCCTGGCTATATTTCCTGAATGAAACACGAGGGTGGATTGTAATCGAAGGAGAAGATAAATAATTTTATCTACCCTGTAAGTGGAAATGAAATATCAACTCCATTTTTTACTTTCTCATATTAAGAGAAAGTATTATAATCGTGAACATTTTCTACCTCAAGATTATGAGGAAGCTTTACTTTTTATATGCCCCCGAACCTAATAATAGGGATTTTAAAATTCTGTTTGTCTGTCCCCGGCCACAAATTTGAAATGGTTTGATAGATTTTGTTCAAACTTGATGTCTAAATGTTATTGGGAAATACCTCGGGACTTTTTTTTAAATTCCAGGCATGGTCCTAAAATTAAGGGTAGTTTATTGATGAATAATTTTTTGGAATTCAATTTTTTTTCTATAATGGGTTTAGCAATTTTGTTTAAAATGCATATCTAGGGACTGTTTGACCTACCAAATAACACTTTATACCTGTTAAAAATCTATATCTAAGGAGAGTTTGACCTCCCAAATAACACTGTATTCTTGATTTATGGGTAAAAAAGGTAAAGGGTAGTTTACTGATGAGGAATTCTCGAAAATTTGAGATATTTTGAAAATTACACTAATGATTTTGTTTAAAATATAAGCTATATCTGGGGAATATTTGACATTAAAAATAACAATGTACACTGGCTTTTATAAAAGAAAATTCTTATGGTAGTTTACTGATGACTGTTTTTTTAACCTCGAATATTATAAAAATGACTGTCAATTTGGTTAAATGGGTATCTGTTAAGTTTCTTACATTATAAATAAGTCTACATACTAAAAAATTAAAAATACATGCAGTCTATAAATTGCTGGTGATTATTAAGATAGAGGTGTTAATCAATACTGCGAAATAAATGACAATTGACATTGGTATATAATGAATTTAAATGTATCGAACAGGTAAAATTAAAACAAGTTATAACATTATAAGCGTTTAAAATGTTAATTTACTTCTAATTGAAGTTATAAAAAAATAGTTATTAGTGAATACATGCATATTTTATTAATAAAAAACACCCTAAGGCCTAAACTCCATTTGGTTCAATGACCAAAGTCCTTGAATCCACTTTCAATTATTATGTTTCTATTTGTGTGTGTGTGTGGGGGGGGGGGAG
>CABFVX010001870.1:83986-107319 GCA_902151425.1 Timema shepardi | reverse complement strand
TCAAGCTTTGGCTTACTTCTATAGACTTCTTCCTCGTTTAGCCACTCAGCAACTTCATTGCTGTCCGAAGTCCAAGCGGCTTGCGATTCACCCTCCCTAAATTTTGCCGGTCTTTCTGTCTTACGTAAGCATTGTTCTGACCCCCTCCCCCCTTCCAGCAAAAATAAGCAAAGCTCGAACCCCATAACCCCCAAGGTGCTTACGTAATACTTGAACGCCCCCTTAGGACAAATTACATAAAAAAATGAATTAAAAAAAAATTTATCTTGAAGATGAGTTCCAAATGAGTATCAGGGAATAGTGTTTTATGATAAATAAAAATACACTTTTATGTTTACAAATGTAAAGTAATTTTAGAATGGCCTACAAATCAATTACTTTTGAAAATTTGAGAGTTGTTAAAACTATTTGAACAATTTGGTTTGAAGGGTATAGCATAAAGAGTGTTATTGTGATTAACAATATAATATTGTTTTTTATAAGGGAGACTTACAATTTGTTGTTCAAACTTTTCTTCCAAGCAATGATATAAACTACTAGAAAGTGTGTGCGTTTGTGTCACACATTCAATTAGCGTGTTGTGCTCGTTTTATCTATAGCACCGCGTCTTACTACCCGCTCTCGTTATTCGCTGATGCACTAATTACGCTAATGATTTTAGGCATTAAAGGTCATGTTTAGATGAAGTGTACCCACATTTGCGTGTATAGATAATGAAAACCAATCTTAGTACACCCAACCGCGATTCGAACCTCGATCTCCCGGTCATCAGCGGTTTAGTCTATTGCGAGAGTTGTGCCTTGGACCATGCGGCCACCGAAGCGGGTTGCTGTGCACTTGATATAGAGCGTTAGCACTGCTTATTGTCAATGCAATTATTCACTTAGTTTAAACCAAAATACTTTTCAATGTAAATATTAGTTTTTATTATTTTGGGATATTATTAACAAAAGTTTGTGAACAATATTTTGATAGTTAAATAACTTGTATCATTGGGTGCGCTGACCAAATGTAAGCTCCATATATTTTGGTTTGCTGGTAAAGAGGAGGTTGGGATTGAAATCCCACGTGGTTTTACTGTGGGTGTCCCNCCCCCCCCCCCTCTACATCCACGCAAATGGAATACATATTTTCAATGTTAATAACAGAAAGGAACATTTAAAAATATATATATTTATCTAAGTTAGTCCAAATCTAGCGCTGAGGGAGATTATTTTGAGTTCTTTTGATGGACTTTTGGTTTCATGAGTTGGCAGCACTGGGTCTATTCCCTTAACAAACCAAGGACATATTTTGCGTGGTGAGGTTGCGTGGGAATGATCTTATCTAGCGGTCCATCAGTTGTACTACTCAGCTAGAAGTGCGGATAAACCCTTCCTTCTGTTGCATTTGGTTGTCTAGAAGAATGATCCTTTACACAGTGCCGCCGGGAGAGATACTAACAAAGAAAGAGTTGAGTTATCACACCTGGACGTGCCGACAAAGAGCTATCTATCTATACACTGCAGGCGTTGCACATCCAAATGCTGTGTTGAGAATCAGACGAATACAAATATTATATTGTATATATTACACCACATTTGTGAATTTGCCCAGCTCATGAATCGGGCAAATTTACGCCCATTCTGTAAACAGTCCTCTTCTCCTGACCATTTCACAAACTGGGTAAAAAATAGTCCAGTTCATGAATTTACAAAGTGTGTGTTGTCCGGTTCATAAACTGTCTATTTCATGAACTTGGAAGATCATATATTTACCCAATCCATTAACTGGACGAGCATTTTCCCGGTCTGTGAACTGGACAAGCGAAGAACAAGTTTGGTCTTTAAGTTAATTTAACTTTCAATCGTTTCAGAATGGATAGTTAGGTTGAAGTAGGTTAAGTTAGAATGGGTTAGTTTGATATAATATCGTAAAACTAATTTCATTTACGCTTGTAGTAGAGAAGGAAATAAGTTACAGTTTAATAAATGGGCAAACGTTATTGCAATTTGTACACATTTTGCAAAATAGCCAGTTCAAGGAATGAGAAAGTTTGCTCAATTCACGAAATGGGAAATGTCACTATTGGGGTGTGACATATTTAAATGAACTAGGTCTTATTACCAGCTTAGACTATCACCATATTTACAAGTTATCATTATAAATGTGTCTGCATTTGCGCGTGGGAAATAATTTTGTGTAAACCGCACCTCAGTATACCCAGCTGAGACTTGAACCATGCTCTCCCTATTATCAGCAAACCAGATCAAACGAGACTGACGCATTAGTATGTGGCTCCACCATTGGGGGCTTATCGGCCTTCACCTACTTAATAGACCGCAAGCCGCTACTGTGAAAATTTATCTGAGAACTTTTTTTTTATTTCTGCTTTTATTATTTCGTAAATATTTCAGAAGTGTGTGACAAATTGAAAGATACAGGTAATTGGTGACCTGGCGGTCTAGGGGTAAGGTGTCAGACTTCTATGCTGGCGGCCGGGGTTCAATCCTCAGTCCCAGCAAAGATTTATCTGATTACCAAACCCTTCCTTCACCTCTGACAAGACATCTTGTGAATATGGGGAATGCCAGGCCTCCACCGTGGTTCGGATCCCACGTTAAACTGTAGGTCCTCCATTTCATCTCACAATCACCCTACCATTACACATTAGCGTAAGTGCGTATAACCCGAACGGGTAGTAAGACGTGGTGCTAATAATAATAATAATACAGGTAATTTGTTCTATAATTTATATAGCTACTTACACAATCTGTCCTAGGATTTCTAGGTTCGTTGAACATCTGTACTACGCCGGCAGGGGTCGTGAGTTATCTGACTTAGTGCGTGGGACATATGCCCCTTTTACTCTTAGATGGGAACTATTTGTAAAAATAATCCATTTACTGACAAAATGTCCTACATCCGTTAAGTTGGTATTGAATCGTTTGTTGGGTAAAATAAAGCTACACGTTAGTACCTCTGTACCAGAGGATTATTAATATCCATCGATTCATTAATAAGTACATTGAACACGTGTTTTGAGTAACGTTTTAACACTCAAGGGCTAGGAATAAGAAGATTAAAATGGAAACCCCTCAGAGTCCATTTGATGGGAGAGATTCAACCTCCCTGTCGATGGCTATATTTGCCGCCATTAAATAGTCTACTAAATTCCAGAGAGAAAATGAATTTTAAAAAGTGTTACAAAACCATATTCAAGTAAAATACACATTTTAAGGACGTTGACTACCTGTGACATGGTGGCGTTAGACGAGAGACTTTTTCAATGAAGAGAAAAACTTTTCAATAAATTCCGGGGCACCCTTGACAAATATTCAAGAAATTTTATTACTGCATGAATAAAATTAAACTATGTTTCTACTGGAGAAATATTTATTTATTATGGTCAAAAAAAATGTTTCGCCATAAAAAAACTGCAAAAAAAAAACACTGGCTTTTTCTCACATCCCCTTGTATCCCTACTTGAAACGAGACCATACATACACTCTTAAATAACTCTAAAAATTTGTATGCATTCTCAGGAAAAGGTATAAGGATAATTTTCTGACTATTGATTTTAAAAAAAATCAGCATTGCACGAAAAAGCGTCAAAATTTGTATTAATTTATTTATCAGACTTATTATCAAAACATATTTTAATATAAAATAAAACTGAGTGGTACGTGCCACACAGCTTGAGAAACATTGCTATATAACATCCAAACATTTTTATAACGTCGATGTCTATGTCCAGAGAATGTATGAACCGCGTGCGGCTCCTTGTTATGGTCGTAGACTTTCCTTGCACTGCTGCGCTGATTGGGTCAGTTCACACTCTAGTAGTCACCGCCTTGGAGAACTGACCTTTTCCAAGAGCCTAAGAGCTGGCATCAGTTCAACAAGGCGGAAATACTTACAGTCAATAACCAACACAGATATGTCGATAGTTAGAACTACTCTATCACTGTCCTGGTGGATCTACTTCGATAAAATATACAGCCGAGTGGTTTCACGGCGGTAACCACTGTAGCTATGGTGGCTACAGACAGGGAAAACAGGGAAAAGTCAGGGAATTTAAAAATATGTCTAAATTATCCCATTAATTTCGCAACCAAACACTAAAACAAAATTTAATAATACCTAAATAAATTAGAATTTTAAGGCTTTAAATAACTGATAACCGTTTATGTTTAGTAGATGCAAACTTTTTTTTAAATGTGATCAATAATAAATAAAACAAAAGTAGCCATCCATCATTAAAAATGAAAAAAAGTAGTCAACGAAAATTGAAAAAGGTTGCCTGGAAAAGCTGTAAAAGTCAGGGAATTTTGTAAAATATGTTTTGTAGCCACCCTGAGAAACGTTTTAATCCCGTTTGAGTGCGCTGAGGGTGTTTTTTCCTAAATGGTTTCCTTCTCTCCCTCCATGCAATAGAGGATATTATTATGTATTGTGTCTCAAGACGGGTCCATTCCTTTGCCAGTGAACTTAGACCGCCAATGCACCCTGTCCTCTGCTTCCTCCTTCATCTTCTAGAATGTTCTTCTTTCCTTCAAGACATAAAATATTTTAATCCCCCTTGTTCAAAAGCTCCTCTTTCTCTCAACCTTTCCTTCTACGACGTCGTGAAGGAGACAGTTCCTCCTAGGGATGTGTCCGATCCAGTTTACTTTGTACGGAAGAATCACATCCTAAATGGTTTTCTTCTCGCTCACTCTTCTAAGTTATTATTATTATTATTATTATTATTATTATTATTATTATTATTATTAGCACCGCGTCTTAACTAGCCGTTCAGGTTATACGCAACTCTTCTAAGGACTTCATTTGTCACCCTGGTCTGTCCACCTCCTCTAAATTATACCTTGCTCATTACAGTAATTAATATATATGCGTACGACCTGAGCAGGTAGTGTGACACGAGAGAAATAAAATGGGACTACGGTACGGGAGGCCTCATTTCAAAACAGTTTTTTTATTAACACCACGTTTTACTAACGTTTCGGGTTGTAGGTATATTCACTACTTACGTTAATGTGTTAAAGATGATAAAGGTTGAACCAGAGGAAGTGTACCCTCAATTGAATGGAGGGTAAAATGTAAATCCATTTAGGAAAAATAAAACCTCAGTACACACGACCGGGATTAGAAACCAGATCTTCCCGTCCATGGCAGTCTATTTTATTACGATAATGACGCCTTAGAGCGGTGTTTCTCATCAGCGTGTGATCCGCGGTGGCCTCTCTCTCTCTCTCTCTCTCTCTCTCAGGTGGACCACACTCCTCAACCTCACATATAATACTAGAATTTGAAATGCAAAAGCTTAAATATGAAATATCCGATCTCTGTTGAGTTTCTTCAAGTCACATTGAAAGGTAAGACTGTGTCAACCTTTTTTTTTGCTCTGTCTCTTACTACCAGTTCGGGCTGTACGCTTACGTACTAACTAGGCTGATGGTTTTAGGGATAAGAAAGGTTGAATTTTAAGGGTGTGTACCCGCATTTGTATGGAGGTAAAGGGGAAACCATTGAGGAAAAACCACCCTCAGTACACCCCGCCGATATTCGAACTCTTATCTCCCAATATACGGCAGTCTAGCTTAGTGCGAGAGTGACACCTTAAACCATACGGTCACCAAGGTTGTACCAACCTTAAATCAACAAATCTAAAAAAAAAATTTTTTTTATCAAAAACCATTTGACGTAGAATGTTGAAAATAATTTAAAAACATTTACATGCTAATACAATGTAATTATATGAATTCTCTGTTTAACATTTAATTTAATAAATTGATTTTTGAGTTTTTTTTTATAGTAGTAAAATGGAATTAACTAAAAAGGTTTTTACTGCATAAATTCTAACCCTCTCAAGCACCTACTTACTCTCAAAGCCCCGGTTGTCCTTCAATGCACATGACTGCCATTGGGTGGTCCTCCACCGCCTAAACTTTAATAAACACTGCCTTAGACCATGTGACCACTGAAGTGGGCCGGAACAAAATTAACCCATAGATATATTGTTCCGTGGCATCACATTTATGAATTCATATTTATTCTTGTTTTCATGAAATTGGTGTTTCTATCTGCAAACGCTGTGATTTTATTGTTTTTGTTGAAAATTAAAGTATATCCTTCATTTTTTTACTTTCTCCTGATACCTTGGAGAGAAAGTATTGTGATCGCCAAAATTGAACTCGAGATTTTGATAATGTCGACGTTTCCTGACCCCCTGAAACTAAAAAAGTGGCTTTCGCAATGTCGTCTGTCTCTACCTCGGGCTAGAGCCGAAACTATTTTACCGAATGGGTTGTAACTTGGTATCTGGGGTTTTAATAAGGTCACCCCGAGGGATATTTGGAATTATATATAAAACCCTAATTTTAAGGGTAGTTTATTGTTGGGCAAAAAGAGAAACAATTTTCTCGAAATTTTCCCTAACGATTCTGAATTTTATATATATACATATATGTATATATATATAGACACTGTTTATCATAGTAAACAAGATGGAAATTATCAATTTATCATGAAAATGACTTGAGGGAACATGGGAAAATTTTCCAAATTTCATAATCTCGTCTCAACTAATTGAGATACCTAGTAACTTATCATTGAAAAGGTGTTGTACTGTTAAAGATAAAAATATGTTATTTTAAATATATTATTATAGAACCCATAGTTTCTGAGCTATAAGTAAATATAATATATACTTTTTAATAAATTCATGTCTTTAATGAATTTGATTTTTATGCTCTTTGGTGGACAAAGATATTTCTCTTTACTCAATTTTTCTATAACAGTGTTCCAAGGGGTGCATACAATTACATCGCATGTCCATTAAATCGCGTTTTTGGTACAATTACATCGCATGTCCGTTACATCGCGTTTGTTTTTGGTACAAATACATTGCAGGTACATCAAGTCGCGTTTCCCCCACCTCTACACACAGCTAACCCTACTCTCACGTGCAACCAATAGGAATATAGGGTCAACCGACTCCCCTTGGGAGGAGGAGAGTTTCTAGCTTGCCAGAAATCTAATGTCCTTAAACAACTTGGAGGCCTGAATTTGTAAATTCAAATTTCTCTGGTGCAACTAAAAGCAAAGATGAAATAATAAACTAAAAATATAATCTTAAAATTAAAAATATACCTTTTTATCTAGACAATTTTTTTTCAGAGAAGTAAAAAAAAATGATGGTGTATTTATTTTAGGAGGGTTGTAAATCCAGTTGCCTAGGCATCTCAGTTATGGTGAGGTATATATAAGTTTTGAATAAGTTACACTATTCTTTCAACTAGCCTCACCTTCAAAGTGAGAGTCTGAGGGGAGATTCATGAACACCATCCTTCCTACTAGCCTTAACTTCAAAGTGAGAGTCTGAGGGTAGATTCATGAACACCATCCCTCCAACTAGCGTTAACTTCAAAGTGAGAGTCTGAGGGGAGATTTATGAACACCATCCCTCCAACTAGCGTTAACTTCAAAGTGAGAGTCTGAGGGGAGATTCATGCTCACTATCCTTCCAAATAGCATTAAGTTTAAGGTGAGAGTCTGAGGGGAGATTCATGCTCACTATTCTTCCAACTAGCCTCACCTTCAAAGTGAGTGTTTGAGGGGAGATTCATGAACACTATCCTTCCAACTAGCCTCACCTTCAAAGTGAGTGTTTGAGGGGAGATTCATGAACACCATCCTTCCAACTAGCGTTAACTTTAAAGTTAGAGTCTGAGGGGAGATTCATGAACACCATCCTTCCAACTGGCGTTAACTTTAAAGTGAGAGTCTGAGGGGAGATTCATGAACACTATCCTTCCAACTAGCGTTAACTTTAAAGTTAGAGTCTGAGGGGAGATTCATGCTCACTATCCTTCCAACTGGCGTTAACTTTAAAGTGAGAGTCTGAGGGGAGATTCATGAACACTATCCTTCCAACTAGCGTTAACTTTAAAGTGAGAGTCTGAGGGGAGATTCATGAACACTATCCTTCCAACTAGCGTTAACTTTAAAGTTAGAGTCTGAGGGGAGATTCATGCTCACTATCCTTCCAACTGGCGTTAACTTTAAAGTGAGAGTCTGAGGGGAGATTCATGAACACTATCCTTCCAACTAGCGTTAACTTTAAAGTGAGAGTCTGAGGGGAGATTCATGAACACTATCCTTCCAACTAGCGTTAACTTTAAAGTTAGAGTCTGAGGGGAGATTCATGCTCACTATCCTTCCAACTGGCGTTAACTTTAAAGTGAGAGTCTGAGGGGAGATTCATGAACACTATCCTTCCAACTAGCGTTAACTTTAAAGTGAGAGTCTGAGGGGAGATTCATGAACACTATCCTTCCAACTAGCGTTAACTTTAAAGTTAGAGTCTGAGGGGAGATTCATGCTCACTATCCTTCCAACTGGCGTTAACTTTAAAGTGAGAGTCTGAGGGGAGATTCATGAACACTATCCTTCCAACTAGCGTTAACTTTAAAGTGAGAGTCTGAGGGGAGATTCATGAACACTATCCTTCCAACTAGCGTTAACTTTAAAGTTAGAGTCTGAGGGGAGATTCATGCTCACTATCCTTCCAACTGGCGTTAACTTTAAAGTGAGAGTCTGAGGGGAGATTCATGAACACTATCCTTCCAACTAGCGTTAACTTTAAAGTGAGAGTCTGAGGGGAGATTCATGAACACTATCCTTCCAACTAGCGTTAACTTTAAAGTTAGAGTCTGAGGGGAGATTCATGCTCACTATCCTTCCAACTGGCGTTAACTTTAAAGTGAGAGTCTGAGGGGAGATTCATGAACACTATCCTTCCAACTAGCGTTAACTTTAAAGTGAGAGTCTGAGGGGAGATTCATGAACACTATCCTTCCAACTAGCGTTAACTTTAAAGTTAGAGTCTGAGGGGAGATTCATGCTCACTATCCTTCCAACTGGCGTTAACTTTAAAGTGAGAGTCTGAGGGGAGATTCATGAACACTATCCTTCCAACTAGCGTTAACTTTAAAGTGAGAGTCTGAGGGGAGATTCATCCTCACTGTCCTTCCAACTAGCGTTAACTTTAAAGTTAGAGTCTGAGGGGAGATTCATGCTTACTATCCTTCCAACTGGCGTTAACTTTAAAGTGAGAGTCTGAGGGGAGATTCATGCTCACTGTCCTTCCAACTAGCCAACTTTAAAGTTAGAGTCTGAGGGGAGATTCATGCTCACTGTCCTTCCAACTAGCCAACTTTAAAGTTAGAGTCTGAGGGGAGATTCATGCTCACTGTCCTTCCAACTGGCGTTAACTTTAAAGTGAGAGTCTGAGGGGAGATTTATGAACACCATCCTTCCAACTAGCGTTATCTTCAAAGTGAGAGTCTGAGGGGAGATTTATGAACACCATCCTTCCAACTAGCGTTAACTTCAAAGTGAGAGTTTGAGGGGAGATTCATGAACACTATCCTTTCAACTGGCGTTAACTTCAAAGTGAGAGTTTGAGGGGAGATTCATGAACACCATCCTTCCAACTAGCCTTAACTTCAAAGTGAGAGTCTGAGGGGAGATTCATGAACACTATCCTTCCAACTAGCCTTAACTTCAAAGTGAGATTCTGAGGGGAGATTCAGGCACACTATCCTTCCTACTAGCCTTAACTTCAAAGTGAGAGTCTGAGGGGAGAGTCAGGCACACTATCCTTCTAACTAGCCTCACCTTCAAAGTGAGAGTCTGAGGGGAGAGTCAGGCACACTATCCTTCTAACTAGCCTCACCTTCAAAGTGAGAGTCTGAGGAGAGATTCATGAACACCATCCTTCCAACTAGCCTCACCTTCAAAGTGAGAGTCTGAGGGGAGATTCATTAACACCATCCTTCTAACTAGCCTCACCTTCAAAGTGAGAGTCTGAGGGGAGTGTCAGGCACACTATCCTTCTAACTAGCCTCACCTTCAAATTGAGAGTCTGAGGGGAGAGTCAGGCACACTATCCTTCTAACTAGCCTCACCTTCAAAGTGAGAGTCTGGGGGGAGAGTCAGGCACACTATCCTTCTAACTAGCCTCACCTTCAAAGTATGAGTCTGAGCTGAGTGTCAGGCACACTATCCTTCCAACTAGCCTCACCTTTTCCTTCCTACTAACCTCACTTTCAAAGTGAGAGTCTGAGGGGAGATTCATGAACACCATCCTTCTAACTAGCCTCACCTTCAAAGTATGAGTCTGAGCTGAGTGTCAGGCACACCATCCTTCCAACTAGCCTCACCTTCAAAGTGAGAGTCTGAGCTCAGTGTCAGGCACACCATCCTTCCAACTAGCCTCACCTTCAAAGTGAGAGTCTGAGGGGAGAGTCAAGCACACCATCCTTCCAACTAGCCTCACCTTCAAAGTGAGAGTCTGAGGGGAGATTCATGAACACCATCCTTCCAACTAGCCTCACCTTCAAAGTATGAGTCTGAGCTGAGTGTCGGGCCCACTATCATAGCAAAATGCGATGTTATAGACACGCGATGTTTCTAGTTCCTAATGCCATAGAATTAGTAATATCGTGTATTATTTCATTTACGATATTTGGTGTAGTGTTTCTACAACAACGTATCGACCTATTATTTTGTAACATAAATATTGTAACCCACTTCGGTGGACGTGTGGTCTAACGTGCTACTCTCGTGCTAGGCTAAACTGTGGAAGACGGGAAGATCGAGGCTCGATCCTGGTCGGGTGCACGGGTATGTTTCCCCTAAATGGTTTTCCACTCTCACTCCAGGCAAATGCTAGTGCAGTTCATCCAAATTAAGCCTTCCTAATCTCTAACACTTTATCGTAACTAGTACTTAGACATATAACCCAAATGGTTAGTAAAACGCGGTATTTAAAAAATCTTGTATTTGATGGTAAGTTTAAAACTTGAGGTTATCTTATATGTTATGCAACATTTCTTGGCAGTGGAGGATGGGACCGCCATATATCCGCCTTCTGTCGGGGGTATGGCTCGGTGTCTTGACTCTACATTGGTTTCAGGGAGATTAGTAAATCTCTTGCCCGGGATTAAGGGAGGGTTGCAAATGTTGCAATTTTAAAAAAAACTCTATTTGCTCTAGAGAGTTTAATTTTCAATATCAATTTGTATTTATTTCTGACAAAATATTACTTATATGTTAATAGCACCCGTGGTGAGCAAATATTTCAGACTATGATTTTATAAACATAAACAAGACGTCTATATCGCAGCGAATATAGTGGCTACATATGGAACTAAAAATATAATTATTGATTATGATGGCAATATTTCCTTATTTAAATAATATTTTTAACATCGAGCTTTCAACAGTTAACTTTGTAAATAAAAAAATATATGATTTAAAAATTGTGAAAAGAAAACTATTTGTTCAATGTTGGGGCCACCACGGCTCTAAATTTGTCCCTGCTTTCGTCACCAGCAAACCCAAACTTGACAATTCTGACATCTTAGTCTGCGTGCTCACCGGTTCGGCTACCACGACACTGATTTTGGTAGGAATAACTGTCATGAAGGTAACTTTTCCTATCAAAACCCTACCATACAGTGTTTGTAGGGGGTGACAAGACGAGTATTTCCTCGTGATGAACTTGGGGGTCAGCGACGAGACTTCAAAGTTGGCGCTGTATGCACCTGGGGGGTAGGCAAAGCATGCACAACACCATTCAAATCATCACAGACCCTACCACGCCCTCTCTTGACACCTCCACCATTGATTCCCAATTATATTCCGTTCACAATAGGTTTTTACCTGGATGACAGTTCGAAAATCATATGTTTAGGTTTTGGGTTGCCAACACTTGTAAAATATCACTCTTTTGTTATAAATGTAAAGATCTTTAATTACCTGTTATATATTACATTTAAAATAACGTAAACTCAAGTTTTCTCATACTATTTCATTTTTTAAATAATTTCTTTCTATCCAACTCGAAACAATATTTTAAACATAATTAAAAGTACTTATTTCTCGTTTTGGAACGTTATTGATTTTGTGTAATATAGTGCACACATCAATACCTTTTAATACAGGCATCGTATTTACTTGGAAAAGAGAAAAGTCTTGTCATTTTTTTTACATACAATAAATGATTTTATGATTATTTTATCGTATTTTGAAATATTTAACTGAATACAATATTTTCATCAACTGCGTGTCTGAATCATTGTAAAAACTTGTTTACCGTTATGTTCAATCATATGGTTTAGATTCGTCAGTCTCCATTTTGAGGCTATGTTCGTTAGAAGTTTTTGTGAAAGTGGTGAGAATATTTTTTAAAGTGGAATAAAACTATAAATAAACTTTGTCCGTCCTCAAATAAATATATACATAATATTGGCCTAAATTACTGTGGTTAACTATCACATTGATATATTACCATCTGTTTTCATTACATTCATTCAAAGTGATAGATGTCAGCTGTTGGCGTAGTGATATATTAAGGACTACTTCTAGTAACATTTCGAGCTGTCATCCAGGTAAACTTAGCTCGTGAATGAATAGTACCTACCATTCAATTACCCCCCAAAAGGCCGTTTCTACTAATCATTAGTATCTAATTTATTCTATGTATAGAAAATAGCATAATTCTATATAATACCATAATTCATGCTAGAAAACTTACAAAACTGGGAATTTGGCTCAGTAAATCCGAGTCAAATGTGATTTTACATACTTTTATTTTTACACTGACTAGTTCTAATAATAATGAATATAATAACAACAGTTAACACAAAAAGGCTAGTTAGGCCTACATGAAAATTTGTTAACTATGAAATGTTCAAATTTATTCATTTGGGCCTAGTATTAGTGAAATAAGTAAAATATCTTCTTTTTCCCCATCACTTCTTGAAGATCAGGTTGAAGGCTGGACACTTTGACTAGAAAATTAGAATGCATGTCGTCTATTTCTATAAATAAAAAGATCATGTAACACTGCACAGGGGGGTGAGACGGAGGGGGGAGCTTTTAATTGATTAAGATTAGGCTCACTGTTGTTTAATTATTATTTTAACTTTTTATTTTGTTAAATTTGGTCGGTTGTCGTCTCCACTCCACTCCACTTGTATGCAGAAGATTGATGAGCTGCCTACACCTCAGGGGAATACGTCGCCAACCCCAAGTTCCTCACGTGTAGATGCTTGTCTCGTCACGCACTAAAGCCTGTATAGCTTCTACCTGGAGATCCGAATAATCCTGTGTGTTAGGGTTCTGACAGTAATTAAAAAACCTTTCAGAAGGCCCATCCTACCCAAATCTGTGTTAAGCTAGTTTGTTCTTTGATTGATTTCCTGAGGAAAGCTCTCCGTAGCCTCTGTAAACTATCGAATGTGTTTGGGAGAAAGAATGTGAAGAGCTGGAGAGTCCATTCGCGGTCGTTTCCCCTTTTCTGACAGTTGAATAATTACTAAGAAGAGTGTCATATTCATCCGCCAGGAAAATGTATATGTTAATTTAACAAGGTAATGTAAGCGTCTCCTAACTTTCCAGAGTGAAAACTCTAACTTGCGAGGCGGATGAATATCAAAATATGTGTTTGGCCAATTCTGTCAGTTGAATAGTTAACACAGTATACATAAACATATGTCATATAGATAAAGTATTGTAATTTTGACATTTAAAAAAAATCGATATAATGGTGGATATTGACGTTTTAAATGCCCCAGAATCCAAAGGACAACAATTTAGATGTTGTTCAAACTTTATGTTAATTATTATATGGTCATGCCACGGGGAAAACAATTTTGATTCTTTCTCTCAAATTAAAGGTAGTTTACTGGCAGCTAATTTTTGAAAATACTGTCACAAGCTATAATAGACTATGAGAAAGAATTTACAACTGTTATTTGAGATGTCATCGTGTTTCTGATGTAGCTATGTTTTCCTTTGTTACAGGTAAGTTCCTCGTCACCTCCTTACCATCCCCGTTAGCAGCCATGCGGTGAGTAGACTAAAACCTGGTCTACCTACTGCGACGTTTCACACACCGAGTCACGTGACAGCACTGTAACTATTGAGAAATTATAACACTCAGTCCAATCATAGCTCGAAGCTGATGTTTTACAAGAATAGGGTAGCAAATATGACTCTTATCTGACATTATTTTCACTCACATTTATTCCTAAATATTTAAATTTAACTTAAACATTGCTTAAACAATAACTCACACTTTTTGAGCAACTAAGACCTCACAGAATTGTTCAGAATATGCTTTGGTATTCATTAGGTTAAAACCAATATATTCTCTATATAAAACTATTGATTAGAACGGTTCCAATCATAGTAAACTAAATGTAGCCCATTGTAATGTTCTACAGTCTACGCGATAGGATAAGAAATAGAGGTGATGGAGTAACATTTATAGGCTACTCATTTATAATTTGTTCAGTTATTCGATATGAAATTAATAACAGGCCTATTTCATAAAAAAATTAATCAATATATGATATACTTCCTTATAATCGTTTATACAAAGGAATATATGACAAACATTTACAGAAGAACTCTTGACTTCGCCGTCTAGATTGAACGATATTTAGATATGTATCTAATACAGTACACGCTGTGCTAGCTCAACGGAGGCGCTAGCCCCAACTGGAGTCCAGGGTAACATCCCTTCATGGACGGACTGTGGGACAAACTACAACTCGCTAAACCGAGTCATGTTGGATCTGTTGGAAGAAACAGGCTCTTCTTCACCTCATGACATGTCTTCAACATAGCATAGTCCTAGGACAAACTACAACTCGCTAAACCGAGTCATGTTGGATCTGTTGGAAGAAACAGGCTCTTCTTCACCTCATGACATGTCTTCAACATAGCATAGTCCTAGGACAAACTACAACTCGCTAAACCGAGTCATGTTGGATCTGTTGGAAGAAACAGGCTCTTCTTCACCTCATGACATGACTTCAACATAGCATAGTCCCATGGACAAACTACAACTCGCTAAACCGAGTCATGTTGGATCTGTTGGAAGAAACAGGCTCTTCTTCACCTCATGACATGTCTTCAACATAGCATAGTCCTAGGACAAACTACAACTCGCTAAACCGAGTCATGTTGGATCTGTTGGAAGAAACAGGCTCTTCTTCACCTCATGACATGTCTTCAACATAGCATAGTCCTAGGACAAACTACAACTCGCTAAACCGAGTCATGTTGGATCTGTTGAAAGAAACCTCATGACATGTCTTCAACATCGCATAGTCCCAGGACAAACGATGCAACCAAAACCTTGGAGGGCTATTCATCATTTTGTGAAAGAAATGGAGGAAATCACAATAATATATTTTCGACCATTACAAGAAAATGAGTCGAGTCTACTATAGTAATGTATATTATATAAATAAAAAATATAATAAATACAAAATACGGTTTCAAATATAACTATTCAAATTTCTTATAACACTTCTAATTATGACTGATCAGGGTAATTTTAGTCATACTCAAATATGATTTGAAATTACTCTATATATTTGCAAGTTTAAAAGACTCAAAGATTGAATATTAATGTTGATGTAGTTATCTTACACGATCGACCTACTCAGAATTGCTGCATGATCTACCGGTCAATCACGATCTCCATATCTGCCCTAGAGCATCTTTTAAAATGTAAATATTCTTATAAAATATATAATTGTATAAACTTGATGAATTGTCAAAGCTACAGCAATATTCCTTCATAAAAGAAATACCGGCCTAAGAAAAGCACCCGGCCAGTGATATTCAAGTCTAAAGAGACTGTTCTCAAGTTGGATGGACGTCACTCGATGGCGGAGGTTGTAGCGAGTCTTACTCTGGTCTAGTGAGGTGTAACGGAGGAGGAAGGAAGGGGCAACTATAAGTCAGTCGGCAGCGGCGTGTTGTTGACCCAACCAGCAAGAGGATGTCCATGACGTGTGGCCGCGGCAGGGTGTGGTCCGGTGGCCGGACGAGACATCCGCCGGCTCCAGCGGGTCACGTGACCGGCCTGCCTCCTCTCAGGTGCTGCCGCGAGGTGGCCGGCCTTGTACTTGGCTCACTGGTTCAACGCCGGCCGGGAGGAAACTGTGCGGTGACTGCCTACCGTGGGAAAATGACGGGGACGTGTTGTCGCGCTGGTTACACTCACACATAATTGTCGCCAGCGAAGTTTTATAATGGGTTCAAATTATTTACGGCGTTTTTTTAAATTCAATATATATATTTTTGTTGCAGTTTGTCTTACTTTCCGTTCTGGCTATCTACTGTTAAGTACTCTAATGGGATAAGGATGAAGAAGGTAGAATTATGAAATAAGTATATTCATACTTGCGTGGCGAGAGAATGGGAAATATCTAACCCTATATATAGCACCACATCTTACTACTGGGTCAAGCTAAACGCATATTTACTAGTTACGTTGTGTTAAGTATGAGGAAGGTAACATTTATATCAAGTGCACCAGCATTTTCATATAATAGTGGAAAACCGTTTAGGAAAATCTCCCCTCAGTACACATGACTGGGATTCGAACAGCGATCTCCCCGTCATCAGTAGTCTAGTTTATTGCGAAAGTGATGCCTTAGACCATGAGGCCACCGAAGTGAGTCTATCTTTTATTTATACTCTGTGCGTCTTACACTCTTTATTAGGTATACCCATCGAATGGAAAAGATCGAAACGTCTAGCGATAAAAATGCATTGATGAGGGAAAAAAAGAATATGGGCTTACCTGTAGTTTGAAAAATATTAATGTTGTAGATCGAAAATCGTTAAAATGTTAAAAGTAAAGTCGTGTGTGATTTTTTTTAATGAATTAACTGTAAATTAAGTGCAATTTTTTTTTGTAAATAAATATGAAACTTAAGTATCAATTCAAACCAATTGTATTCATAAATACCCATCTAACAATGAATATTATATTTGGAATAAACATACATCATATCAGTATTCCCAACCTCGCTAAACAGTATCGATGGCTGAAAGTTGACCACCAATAAACTTTCGATAGAGGGAACTTGGTCCATCTAACTTGCACTATCGATGTTTTGAAAATCCTCTATTTCTATGTCAATCAATACCCCGTGAGAAAATATAATAGTTCAACTTGGACCAATCTAATTCGACGAAAAATAAAAATAAACTCATCAAATTCTGTAACCAAAAACCTTATTTCTTGAGAATAGCTCAACCGACTGACCTTAATGTGAGATTTGAGAGCAATTTTTTTTTAAGTGGGGATGTAAGGAGCGATGGAGAAGCATAGAGCAAAACTTTTTTTGGTCAAAATAAAATAAAATTGCTTCCGTACAAATAAAGCTCAGTATTCTTCACACGGTGATACCAACAGTTGTTGAATATCTGTCATGAGCGTAGCTGAGTTAGATGAGAAACGTTTTAAATGAGGAGAAAGAGTTGTCATTAAATTCCAGGACACCTTTAGATAGATATTCAACAACTGTGGATATTACCACACGAAGAAAATTAAACTCTTGTGTTTGTAATCAATAAATATGTGATTTATTTTGGTATTTTCTCGCGATAACGACATCTGAATATTTCAGAAATGTCGTTAAACATCAGTTATTGTGATTGATATGAATGATAGTAATAGGTCAATGAAGTAACGGACCAAAATACTTGAAAAACTGCGATTAAGGGGTCTAACTTTTATCGGAAGTGATCTGAAATAACTGGAATTATGTTTGGTTCATATACAAATAATGAGTAAATAGGTTTATTAATTATTATTATTATTATTACTAACCCGCCTCGGTGGCGTAGTTGGCTAACGCGCTAGTCGTGTTGAGCTCGACTGCTGAGGACGGGGAGATCAAGGTTCGAATCTCGGTCGGGTGAACTGGGGGTGGTTTTCCTAAATGGTTTTCTACCCTCCACGCTCACACGTCTTGCCAGAAGTGAAGGAAGGGTTTGTCAATCAGATAAATCGGTGCCGGAACCGAGGATTGAACCCCAGACCCCCAAAATGGAGATCTTGACACCTTACCCCTAGATCGCCTTGTCACCTTTATCGTTTTTAATATGTAGAAGGTGACCTGGCGGTCTAGGGGTAAGGTTTCAGACTTCTATGCTGGAGGCCGGGGTTCAATCCTCGGTCCCGGCATAGACTTATCTGATTACCAAACCCTTCCTTCACCTCTGACAAGACATATTGTGAATGTGGGGAATACCAGGCCTCCACCGTGGTTCGTATTGCACGTCAAACTGTAGGTCCTCCATTTCATCTCACAATCACCCTACCATTACACATGAGCGTAAGTGCGTATAACCCGAACGGGTAGTAAGACGTGGTGCTAATAATAATAATATGTATAATTTAACATGCACTTTATAGACTGACTGATTATATCAGTACACGGCTTGTATAAACTTAATTATGGAAGATACACAAAATTCAGTACCCCGACCGTTAGTTGACCATTGGGTCAATTTTACCAACTATAATACCAAGCTATGCTAAAGAGGCCCGCTATCCCCGAGTTCAGGTGTCGGGTGAAGAAATTCTTCCCGTTCACGACGAGTTTCCATTCTGAAGAACATTCTGCAACCTTGTACATGTTTACAACTACGTGTAGATACTTGGAATACTTGTTGTGATGTAATTAAAGGTCGGTCCCCATCGTCCTCCCATTGTTTGAGGTGAGTGATATAGGGGCGAGGAGGTAGGCCCCAGAGTTACGTGTGGCCCCTAAGAGACCCAGTCTACGTCACGTCCCTGGTGAAGACAGATGGCCTGGTGTTAGAAACCACGGGCCCCTCTTCTACCATGCTAGCCGACCCATTCATTACTACTCTCACAGGAGCTCACCTTATAGCCGGTCACAACGAGCTACAAACACCTCCCACGTCACTCCTATAGTACTGGCCACGACTGACACTCTCACAGGAGCTCACCTTATAGCCGGTCACAACGAGCTACAAACACCTCCCACGTCACTTCTATAGTACTGGCCACGACTGACACTCTCACAGGAGCTCACCTTATAGCCGGTCACAACGAGCTACAAATACCTCCCACGTCACTTCTATAGTACTGGCCACGACTGACACTCTCACAGGAGCTCACCTTATAGCCGGTCACAACGAGCTACAAACACCTCCCACGTCACTTCTATAGTACTGGCCACGACTGACACTCTCACAGGAGCTCACCTTATAGCCGGTCACAACGAGCTACAAACACCTCCCACGTCACTTCTATAGTACTGGCCACGACTGACACTCTCACAGGAGCTCACCTTATAGCCGGTCACAACGAGCTACAAACACCTCCCACGTCACTTCTATAGTACTGGCCACGACTGACACTCTCACAGGAGCTCACCTTATAGCCGGTCACAACGAGCTACAAACACCTCCCACGTCACTTCTATAGTACTGGCCACGACTGACACTCTCACAGGAGCTCACCTTATAGCCGGTCACAACGAGCTACAAACACCTCCCACGTCACTTCTATAGTACTGGCCACGACTGACACTCTCACAGGAGCTCACCTTATAGCCGGTCACAACGAGCTACAAACACCTCCCACGTCACTTCTATAGTACTGGCCACGACTGACACTCTCACAGGAGCTCACCTTATAGCCGGTCACAACGAGCTACAAACACCTCCCACGTCACTTCTATAGTACTGGCCACGACTGACACTCTCACAGGAGCTCACCTTATAGCCGGTCACAACGAGCTACAAACACCTCCCACGTCACTTCTATAGTACTGGCCACGACTGACACTCTCACAGGAGCTCACCTTATAGCCGGTCACAACGAGCTACAAACACCTCCCACGTCACTTCTATAGTACTGGCCACGACTGACACTCTCACAGGAGCTCACCTTATAGCCGGTCACAACGAGCTACAAACACCTCCCACGTCACTTCTATAGTACTGGCCACGACTGACACACTCACAGGAGCTCACCTTATAGCCGGTCACAACGAGCTACAAACACCTCCCACGTCACTTCTATAGTACTGGCCACGACTGACACACTCACAGGAGCTCACCTTATAGCCGGTCACAACGAGCTACAAATACCTCCCACGTCTCTCCTATAGTACTGGCCACGACTGACACACTCACAGGAACTCACCTCATAGCCGTATCACACGACACTATCTCGTATCACGTCATCATCTAGCGCCGTGTGAATTAGAAGTATACTGGCTCTGTCACTTGGTACGGGGTACTATACTAGTTGTTAAGATAGAACAGGCGCTATTTCCGTACTAGTTCCGACACCAGTTTGTGTAATTCAACCAATCAATGCGCGCTAAGACTTGTGTAGAGAAATAATATAAATGGCGCCAACATGGTCAACGGATGTGATTTTGTTGCTGGTAGAAATTTATTCTAAACATCCTTGTTTATATAATACCAAATTGCCACTATATATAATTAAAAACATGTAATATAAAAACGACAAACTGTGTTTCAGACCCAATTTTAATCTAAATAAATTTGATTGCATGCCAACCTTGGATTTTTTTTAGAATATAAAGTGTGCGTAGGCCTTAAAAAGAATATTTGTGTATCAAGAATACGGTACTTGTACACCCATGGGCTTAGGGTCCTCTGACCACATCGTAAATAAATGAATACAGATACTAAACGATTGTTTCACCCCGAATGTACTTTACCCAACCTTCGAATGTATCATTTTTAGCATCTCGCGACCATTATTTCGTCTTTCCAGCCAGTCCCGTGTCCATATTCTTTTCCTACGCGTCCTCTCATAATTTTCAATATCATTATTAATAATTAATACAGCTGCTGCACACACAAAATTAATCTCTAACATTCCATAAATGTTTGCACTAGAACCTAGTACCAAACTAGCAGCGTGTGAATACTCTAGTTGGTGACCTGGTGGTCTAGGGGTAAGGTGTCAGACTTCTGTGCTGGCGGCCGGGGTTCAATCCTCGGTCCCGGTATAGATTTATCTGATTACCAAACCCTTCCTTCACCTCTGACAATACATCTTGTGGATGTGGGGAATACCAGGCCTCCACCGTGGTTCGGATCCCACTTTAAACTGTAGGTCCTCCATTTCATCTCACAATCACCCCACCATTACACATTAGCGTAAGTGCGTATAACCCGAACGGGTAGTAAGACGCGGTGCTAATAATAATAATAATACTCTAGTACCGTTTATATTGTTCTAGCTTGTATGCATATATCTAGGCGCTAACTAGCACATTTGATTTCTAGTACAAGCAAGTGTCGTGTGATTGTAGCTCCTTGTGACCAGCTATAAAACTACTAACACCTACTACGTTCCTTTTATAGTACTGGTCGTGGCTGTAAGTCAATCACACACAATCTTATGGATGCGTCACGAGTCTAAACTGCCAAAATCTAGGTCTGACACAATCTCTCCTCCGTGCCCCGTCTCATGATGCTTGCTACTACCCGTTAATTAGGAGAGTTGTGCGGTACAGCCTACCAGTCCAACTTTTACAAGAAGGGTATCTTAGAAAATACCAACATTATTTTTACTGCCAATATTAATAACGTTTTACTATATTATAAGCAGAGTCAGGCTTTTGATGACATGTCATTTATTTATTTTTCATCACACACAATGTTCATAAGTACGAGTACATATTAAGCTGTGTTTATGTTCCCCTAGTTGTATAAATATATGTTTTATAGGTCATTTTTGTTAATTATTGAATATTAAGTCATATTTTCTTGGTTTTAGTCATATTATAGTAATTTCTAGACATTTATAGAAATATTTGAGTAATTTTTTGTATGTTTGAGTTATTTTAAGGCATTCATGTTGAATATGTTTATTTTATATGCAAAATGTTTTCCAACACACAGTTGTTGGATAGAAAAAATGATTTAGGTCATAAAATTTGTATCCTCTTTGCTTGTATGTTTGTAAACTATTAGTTATTCCTAGTGAGACAACTAGGCTAGTGAGGGTTGCATTGTAAGGGGATAGCTTTTACTCCTGAAGTATATATTAGTAAATCAAATTGATATTTAGCAGAGCAAGAATTCAGTTAAAGACTTCATGGTATGGATAATTTTTAGTTTATATTTGCAAAACACGCGTTTGATTTAGTCGTGCGCATTTATTACGACTTTTTGTTCAAAAAATTTAGGTCATTTTTTTGAAAATTTGAATATATTTTTTAGAATTTTTAGGTTATTTTATTGTTAATTTTTTGGTCAATTTTAGCTAATCAAAATCCGGACCCTGATTACCAATAGTGTTATGTTATAGATATTGCTAATATTTATAAAAATTGACAGCTTTAGATCACATGACTTGATGTGATCTATGAATACGTTTTTAACTTTTCTTGCTGTCACATAAGGCCCTTATTAAAATTGAAATATACTTGTAAAGGTGAACGTTAGCCTCTGAAAACATGATCAATGTTTGCGCATACGCGTAATCAGGTATCACTCAGAGTGGTTTGGTCAAAATAATGCGTAGAAACATGTTTACAAGTTTAGATACTATTTGTTTTAAGCTCTGACTTAGAAATCGAGAGTTTTAATCCATGCCAGATGTACTTCCATATTCCATAATCTCCAAGCGAATGATGACGCATTTACTCAACATTAGCCTTCATCTTATGCTTTTAAATTAGTAACCTAGTCAAAACGGGTAGTAATTAATAGGACGTGAGCCACCCAAATAATGAACACTTGCATGTACACTCCATCGAGGTTGTCAGGTAGCAATTTGCTGGCTCACCACTTACGGTATGCGATACTTCACACATGACTACAAAACACATTGCTTAGCTTACGCCCAAGGCCATAGTTATAGAAGGTCTTAAGCCCATAAATTATTTTTTGACCATTAGTGGAGTAGTTATATTCCATTCACGGTAGGAATTACTCTCTGAAAGGTATTTTTTCCTACCAATATCCTACTATATAGTAGATTTATGGTAGGGAAAAAGGTCTTTCAGAAGTCAATTCCTACGGTGAATGGATTATATATATGTTAATGCATTTTACGATACACAAATGTTTTGCTTTACTAAATTAATTTTGTGTTTTTTATATAATGTATATATTATATATAATATATAAAGAAATATATTTATAATATGTATATATTTATTACACGTCATACATGGGCCTTATATTATATATATTTGTTATTTTATATTATTAATTTTTATAAATAAATATATACCACACACACACACATTATAAAATAGTATATATAAAATATTGCATATATATATATATATATATATATATATTATTTAAAAATTAATGCTGTCGATATAAAAGAATTGCTACTTTTTTTCACCGTAAAATTATATCAGGTCTCTCTTTATATTAAGTTTATGACCCCCTTCCATATTTATATCAAAGGTACTTATATATATATATATATATAT
>CABFVX010001870.1:52545-83717 GCA_902151425.1 Timema shepardi | reverse complement strand
TATATATATATATATATATATATATATATATATATATATAAATCAAATATCAACACACACCAACTAATAGCATAAAAGTTGACAGGACGGATATGAATGAACTGTACCTTTGGCGGGGATACGTAAGGGTTCATTAGATTAATATAACCTGTCCTAATTTTACAGTGATGCATTTTATTCACTCGTGGAGATTTAAACCTTGGTACTTTTAGATCAGTAGACAGCGCTACCTCAAATGAAAGATGGCATCCACGATGCTAGTCAACTACGTTTATCACGTTTAGGGGAAGAGAGAGACATTCTCTTCCCACCGCCATCAACGCTGCTGACTGCTGTAGTGAATACAAGCTCGCTATTGTGTTTAGAGGCTAAGTAGACATAATGGAGGTGTATGTCCCCGAGTTAGCAGATTTAATTTTCTCTTTTATTTAGAAGTATACCCTTTAACTGAGAAATAAAGTCCCGCCACTAAATTTGTGATTGAGCTTACACATTGTGTCTAAGGTGGAGCTTGGGCCACAACGGATTGATAACCTATTTCTATTTAAGAAAACAATAGCACCCTTTGCCACAAGATAACACACTACAGATAACATTAATCTCAGAGAACCCATTTGCTACTATTATGAACTCTTTGCATTTAGTTCGGTACCATTTTCAATACGGGTTAGGCACAACGATTTTTTTTTTCTTTTCTAAACTGATTCCCACTTTCCCACCACGCAAATGTGAATATATTTTATTTACATTATACCTTCCTCATCTCTATTGCTATGGTTTAATTATACTGGGTACATCCCTTATTTGTAATACCACGCGGCGCTAACGATTAGTTTTAGATAATATAGGCTGGGTCAGAAACAATTAGACGATCTCTGCTGAGGAAAGTGATGGACAACGTGCTGACGTTTGTCTGACGTCCGGTGAAGCTCAAATGAGTGAAATAGTGTAATATGTAGTTTACTTTGAAATGGCTAGTGAATGTTTACTTTTGAATTAAAGGGTTTCTTTTCATGTTACTAACCGTCTAATAGTTTTGGCCGCAACCTCTACAAACTAGTAAATTTGGCTCACATTGATGGAGAGATATCCTTTAATCTGTTCAACGCTGGAGGTGGTCTGTATTTGAAAGGTACGTTTTGTAGTTTGGAGTAAACGTGTTCAGTGTAGTCTTGGCAAACTCAACGTACTGCGCAATCCAGATAAAAACTCGGGAGAGAATTATGGGACTTACATTTTTACACCCTTACCCACCTTCGTCGCAATTATTTATAGCAAGGCAGCCCTTTCCCACGTTTTTATAACCTTCTCCCCCCCTTCCTTCTCTCCCGCTCACCCCCTCCGTGTGAAATATCGCTAATCCGTATTGAGCTGTGCCTGGCACGGGGGGAGGGAGATAAGATCCCCTAATTTGTTGGGTGATTTGTGAGATGCTGGCCTGGTCACTTTGCTTTACTAGCTCCGGTGTGACCTCCGTGCGACCTCTTGTTGTGTGGACCACTAATTATTAGGTCATTAGGGTACTTGTGTTATGAACCCGGCTGTCGCCTCTGTACAACCCCCTCCCCTACAAATAATAGCGGAGAAGGCTATTAGAGAGGAGAGGGAGTATATGACCGCCAAACGGCGTCTGTTTTATAGCGACGTCGCGAGCTCTCAGAATCTTTTATGAACTCTGATGGCTGTGCGAACTCAGCATGAATAAATTATAGCGATAGGAGAGTCATCAATTAGCTAATTAAGTGTTCTACCATGTAAAATTTCCGTATGAAAATAGCACGTATAGTGATAACCATAATATACTCTCTTCGGTGGCCGCATGCTCTAAGGCGTCATTCTCGCAATAAACTAGACTGTCATTGACGGGGATATCAGGATTCGAATCACGGTCGGATATACTAAGGTATTTTCCTAAATGTTTTTTTAACTCTCCCTTCACGCAAATGAGGGTACACTTCCTCTAAAATCCATCTTCTTCATCCTTAACACATTAGCGTAATTAGTACATATACGTATAAGACGAACGGGTAGTGAGACCGGTGACAGGAAACACTATAGTAAAAATACTCAAGTAGATGAGTTGAGATTTGTTTAATATATTATTTTTGTAGCCTATGGTAGATTTCTTGGTGAGAATTCTAATAAAACAACAAGTGTTTTATATGATATCGCTATTTTCCATATCTAAATCATAAAATTTAGACTTTTTTCATCAGAGTCTATTAAGATATAGATCTATTGACTGACAGCTTAATACATACAGTCGTGAAGCTTACTGAGATGAAAAGTGCAACCCAGCGCGACGCTAGCGTTCCAAGCGGCCTGAAAACATACTATTGGGCCTGTTCATTAAGTTGTATAGCTTTGCAGTAAGAATAAATATTAGTTTAAAACTTGTTAGTGCTGCTATCTTTTAGACAGTCATGAAGACTTAATAATGCATTTTATATTACGATTAAAAGAGGCCTTTATCAATTTTTTTTTTCTAAGTATTTGCTGGGTTCCTAATGGGTTTTGAGATATAAAAGTTGTCCTAAAAAATATGTTCAATGTGACGTTCCGCCTTTTTTGACTGGTATCCTTTAGTTTGGATATTGAATGTCTATGATAATACTACCACCAGTATACCTTAATTGAAATAAAATCACAAATCACTAGAATGATAATAAAGAGCATTTAAAAAAACAACGTATTGAGCCTTTTTTTAAAGAAAACTATTACTAAATCCTCTAATTTAATTCGAACCTATACAATATATTTTTGAAAAACATTTTAATAAATTAGTAAGGAACGAAATATACATAAACTTTAGGAGAATTAAATTTTAAATACTGTGACAAACACTGTATTATGTATAAATGAGTATTAATATGATGTGTTAGGTGAAAAATCACATAACAAAGTTAAAAATTCAATTGAACAAGATTTAGTAAATTTAATACAGGTCAGTGCCTTAGGACATAATAAGTGATATATATTAGATTAATATTTAACAAGATTAAATAACATATTGAAACCATTAAAGATATTAAAAATATCAAAAATACAATAAAAACATTAATACATCAATGCTCGTATAGAGTTGGTTACAACATGCATACAATATAGATACATACATACAATATAGATGAATAATTATAGTGTGTGTAGTTCTACCAAATATAATATAGGTCTATACATTCATTTAAATAGCTAGAAAATGATGTCCTAATTTGATATAGTTTGATATGGCATAGCCGTGCGAAGAACGGGTAATTATATATATATATATAAACTAGCTGGTATACCTATTCTTCGCACGGGGAATCTATAGAGTAGTTTTCTTATTTTTAGTATATAACATAAACCACAGGAAATAGGGGAAAGTAGTCAAAATAGAGATATAACTGAACATGTTCTAAAAGATGATATTTCTTTTTAAGATTCAGTTATAACTTTTATACACAATACTTTGAACTACCGCCCGTTGGTATGAATAAAAAGAAATACGAGTGTTACAGCATAAATAAATAATTGTTAAAGATTGTAATTAAATCTCTTTAAAAGTATTTTAATTTTTTTTTCACCGCATCTGTTCTATTTAATCTGTTTTTTGCCCTTATTGCCATACTGATCCTTTTTAATCCTTTTACCCTCTTTACCCTTTCTACCTTATTAACGTTTTTTTAACCCTTTTTACGGTTTTTACTTTCTCTCTATCTTACAGGTAGAGAAAGTATGGTGATCGTAAAAAAAATCGAACCCTAGATTTTGGTGAATATTGACGTTTCATGACTCCCTGAATCCAAAAAAGTTGTTTTTGATATTCCGTCGGTCTGTCTGTCTGTACCTCCAACTAGAGCCTAAACTATTTTACCGATTGAGCTAAACTTGGTGTCTAGGGTTTTCATAAGGTTTCCCCGAGGGGTTTTTGGAATTGGATATCCACCCCTAAAATTAAGGGTAGTTTACTGAAGGGCAAAAAAAGAAAAAGTCGATTTTCTCAAAATTGGCTCTAACGATTTTGATTAAATTTCATTTATAAACATTAATAAATATTACAAACAAACTGGCTACTCTCAATATTTCGGCAAAATGGCTTTAAGGGCTTCCGGTCTGATGCGTAAATTAACATTTTTTATAATATTTCCGAAACTATTTGAGATATGAAATTACTTAGCATTACAAATATGTATGTATATTTATAATACAAATATTTTATTCGACACATATTTTTACAAAATCAATAACTTTCAATATATACGCAATTATATATATTTTTTAACTTTTTGAACATGAAAGGTAAATTATTGCGACCGTAATAAAATCTGAAATGTTGATGGATGTCGACGTCTCATAAACCCCCGAACCCCAAAAACTGTTTTTACAATACCGCCTGTCTGTGTATCTGTTTAGACTTAAAATTAAGAGTAGTTTAATAAAAGGTGAAAAGAGAAAAAATAGGTTTTCTCAAAATCTACTCTAACGATTTTGATTAAAATTCATATCTAGGCGTTGATTAAGATTATAACTAAACTGGCTATTTTCATTTTCCCATGAAAATGATTTTTTAGGGTACTTTACAGAAGCGTTAATTTCCGTATCTCCACAACTATTTGAGATACTAAACAACTTATCGTTGCAAAATTGTAGGACTATTAGAAATTAAAAAAATGTATTTGACATATGTTTTTATAAAAGCAACAGTTTCTGAGATATTTGCAAATATATTAATACAATTTTGTGAGCTTTAGTTGTAAACATATACTACTTAAGTCTTAACGCAATAATTATCCAATGCCATAGAGTAATGAAATATAAGTTGGTCTCTAATAGTTTATGTTATTTTTCCTTAAACCTCTTAAGAGAAATGTTTGTACAACAATCATCTATCTCCATTTTAGACTCAATAGTCAATATTTACATTTTTTATTGGTCAAAATGTATAAATGAATAATTAAATATAAATGCGATGACTTGAAGATGTGCAACATCTAATAAAATGTTAAAATTTTAACCGAAAATAGAAATTTTAATACGAAGTGTTGACCCTTGTGGACCCAATATTCATCTTTTTTATCGGTCCAAACATACAAACGAGGACATTAATTCTTTAAAAATAAAAATATAAGATTTAAAACAGAAATTTGGATGAATCTTGATGGTAATCTTGCCTTCTTACACTATTCCGTTCAGAAATCTTACGAGTTTATAGAAAGAGAGAAAAAGTGTGTGCGGTGCGCCGTACCATTTTTTATTTTTTTTATCTCTTTTAACCTTTTTATCATTTTTGCTCGTTTTGCTCTTTTTACAATTTTTATCCTTATTACCAGTTTGGTTCAGTTGTGCTCTTCTTACTCTTTTCAACATATTCAATATTTTGGACATTTTTATAATATTTTCCTTCTCGTCTTATTGCCCTTTTTGATAATATCTACTTTTTTACATGTTTATTATCAATTTTACCCTTTTTATCCTACACTCATTTAGCCCCTTTTACTCCTTCCACCCCAATATACTTTTTACCCCGTTAACCTCTTTTTCTTTATTCCCTCGGTTTTAGCACCTTTTGGCCTTTTTTGGTGCTTTTAATCTTTTTACCTTTAATATTTATTTTTGTTCTCTTAACCTTTATACCCTTTTATTTTTGCATAATTTACTCTTTGCCCTTTTTATAATTTTTGCTCTTTAGTATTATTGCCCTTTTTTATTATTTTTACACTTAACTCTTTTAGCCCTTACCCATTTTTTACTTTCTACCCTATGCTCTTTTAGCCCTTAACCCTTTTACCCTTTTTACCTTCTTTACCCTTTCTACTTCATTTACGTATTTTACCCCGTTAATCTTTTTACTTTTTTCTTTTACCCTTTTTAACCTTTATAGTTTTTTTATTTTCTACGATTTATAATCTTGCCCCTTTATAACATATTTAACCTTTACGTCCTTCGTAACATTTCTGTACAACTGTGCCCTTATGTCCTTTTTCACATTTTGGACAATTTTGGACATTTTAACAATTTTTGCTTTTTTGGTCTTATTGCCCTATTTAGTTAGTCTTACTTTTTATAAACTTTACCATTTTTGGCCTTTTTACATTAATTACCTGTCTTAGCCCTGGATAAATATTTAGAGGTAGTGAGGGTAAAAAGTTAAAAAAATTAAATAAAGGATAAAAAGGGTATGAATGGTGTAGGGTAAAAGGATAAAGGTTAAAACTGTTTACATGTAAAAAAGTGTAAATACATAAAAGCTATTTATTAGAACTAGACACAACATCTAACAATTAATATATCATGGCGATATGATTAAAAAGCTTGTTGTAGATATCAAAATCTACTTGTTTACACTCCATGGCCAACACAATACATTATAAATCTAATTAAGTGTAGTAGTAAAGTTTGCTAGTGGTGTTATTATTTCTAAATTTTTCTGTTTTTAATTAATTTAAAAATTTAGTCCAAAATACTTAAATTTCAAACCTCTGGAGTTGGTAGATATCGCGCAGCGCTCGTGACAAACAACTTCTTAATTTTATGAATACAGTATATTTTTATAAACTATCAAGATGTATAGTTATTGACCAAATACGCGAAAAGGCCCCAACAAACACTTCTTAAGGTTGCAGGTTCCACATCTCTGGTCTAAGGCGCCACTCTCACTATAACTGGATTTATTATGAGGGTGAAATCGGGGTTCGAATCCTGGCCGTGTGTACTGAGGGTATTCTTTCCTAAACGTTTTCCCATTTTCCTACCACACAAATGAGCGTACATTTAATTTAAATCCTACATTCCTTATTATCCTATTTCCTTAGTCTGGATGGGAAGTAAGACGCGGTGCACATTTGAAGGTTTAACTATTAGTTTTCCATTTCGGTATTAATTGGACAGCCCTGCCATCACTTGGTCCACCAATTCGTTCCCGGGAGGTTTGCTCTTTTTCCCCAGGAGATATCGGCCGACGGAAGCCCCTCTTCACGCCGGCGTGTTTGTTACGCAGTATCGCGCGAAAGGGGAAGACAAGGCGTAGAAAATGGGAAGTAATTACGCTTAATTTGTTGGGAGAATAGGAAATTAATTGGGAGCTGTCGCTGTGTCGCTTTTCTGCCTGGCGGCTCCATTAATTCTAAATATTTTCCATAATCTGTTTTACAAGGAAAGCGGTTCGTGTTTTTATAGGATTTTATTGGTTTGAATTTTTTTTTTCTTTTATAAACATATCCAATTTTGTCGGAGTAAAAAAGGGCTGGTAAACCTTTTCTGACTAGCTGAAAATGTTCGGTTAAGGTTTTTTTTAAATGTTTTAACATTATTATTGTTTATTATGTCATTTTACTGGACAGTGAAATGACGAACGTATTGGCTTTCTGCCATTACTGTTTATATTACTTTTACAGAGGCCGTGAATTGAAGCTCTTTTAAAACACTTTAGAGAGCAATTGCTGATGACGAGGAATATAATTATATCTTTTTAATAGGCTACTTTTCATTACATGTCATTCAGTGAAATAAATACCGCTTATTACAGTTGAAATTAATTTAATATATTTTACAAATACCGGTACTAACTTGAATGAGTATAACATAATTAAAGCGCAGGAATTTTACCAAGAAATAGGCCACTACAAATAAAAAAATTAATCATAAATAATATTGCTACCCAGATATAGTAAGAGCTAAATTTTTAAAAAAAACTTTTAATATATGTTTTAATTTAGTTTTTGGTGGGCTTCATTTTTTTAACTTTACAGCTGCAAAAATTTGTAAAAATGAACACCTTTTGGGTATATACACCAAACTATTTCTTATACTCCCCCCAGGCAAATATTAGGGAATATTCCGCCTTCCTCTTCTTGTCTAGATTAAGTGATCGATTGCCTTGCCGCAACGAAACCAAATAAATTATTTCAAACACTTTGTTCTTAGCTCACCCTTAGGACATACAAGTACGGGAATCTGTAAAACTGGTGCAAATAAAGTACAGCTGGAAGCTGGGGGAAGATAAGACGTTTGGAAACAAACGCAATTCTAGGTATGAAAAATACAGAAGAATGAATATCAACTCACAGTTTGCGAATCATTGTAATTACGGCAATTAATTTAGATTAGTTGAAAAATTACACCTGGATACGGGAATAGAATCTAACATTTGGCTTAACGCGCCAATCCTATACCACTGAGCTATCCAAGATTCGTCCCGTGCTCAGGGTAATTCTTCACTCATATTTTAAGGCTGAGTCTGTGATGGTCGTGTGCACGTGTAACTGACGATTCCACACGTGTTTGTGTTTCTTAACACTTTGATGCACCTATCCAAACGGACCTTGTGTTACGTAACACTGTTAGGCCCCCCCCCATGTAACACCATGTAGACCTTAGATCTTCCGTTCCTCCTCTCGACAGCGTCACGTGGTTCATAGATGATCCATTTGAGGAAACCATTTAGGGAACATCGCTCTGAGTACAGCCTTTATGGATTCAAACCCCGTCCTCCACGTCTCTAGCAAACTGGACCAGATGAGCGGCCGTTAAATTCTCGTGTTCATATGTGCGGGTGTCACTTGCTTAGCTCATCACCCGTGGGACCTACCTTTGGTGGGTGAATGGCCTACTGCAAAGTCGGCCACCATTTTGATATCACGGGCCGTAATAGGTTACAAAAAAAATCAAACAAAAGATGTCAACTATATTAGTCTCGTTTTCTGAAGACAACTGTTTGATAAACCGTTTGTGGGTCAGGTAAAATCAGTCGGAAGGTCATAGTTTACTGACTGCATGGTCTAAGGCGTCACTCTCACAAAAAACTAGACTGCTAATGATGGGAAGATCGGGGTTCGAATCCTAGTTTGGTCTATTGGGGGAGGGAGTGGGAGTTTTTCCTAAAAGTTTTTTTTTTACTTTTCCCAATTAAATGCGGGTGCACTTCCTCTCAATCCAACCTCCCTCACCCCTATCACATTAACCTAACTATCATATATGCGTATAGCCGTAACGGGTAGTAAGCCGCGGTGTTATAATCAGTGTATCCTGGCGGTGAGGCAGCTTCCCACCTCGGTCAATGAACTCTCCAGCTCAGTTGTAGTGTTGTTGTTTACCCACAGGTCTAATAGCCATCTAATGCCTTATAATGATGTTATGGACGGTAGCTAGTCTATCGCTTACAGCGCTCTTCATTCATCAACACAACAACTCACAAGAGAAGAGCCCAGTTTCACTGTAGTCACGTTTTGGACAGAATTCAACTACCTACCACCAAAATATAGAGTAGAAGATTGTACGATCAACAGTTTGTATCTATATGACTTTATTAGGACGGAGTCACGAAACTCGTGCAATCTCGCCGCTTATGTCTATTTCACCGCTCATTCTTCCCCCTTTCAACTTAAAGAAATCTTGTATCCCTTGAGTAAATCTGATATTTACAAAATAATATAAGTCTCCACCGGAACTCATAGACCAAATTTTGGGAAAATGTGTGATTTGAAATATTAAGAGCGTGCATCACAGCAGGAAAAGAAAAGACCGAGATAAGCCAGTAATGTGTGCAGTGCATTCGTATTTTAATGATTACTCAAAATATTCCGCGGTGACGATGGAGGACCAAGCGACAAAGTTTCTTGTTAATAACTACAGTATGTTCCTATTATGACAGAATAAGAATTTGTGCACAGTGCTTATCAGGGAAGCTATTCTAAAATGGTCAAAAACGGTATTTTCTATGCAGTTATTATCCAAATAACATCTAATATTTTAACAATATGCTGTATTAGGAAATTCTATTAACTCTTTATCTCCATTAAATTGTTTTCCACTCTCCTTCCACGCAAATGTGGGTACACTTCCTGTAAATATAAACTTCCTGATCCCTAAATGATTAGCGTAATTAGTAGATAAGCTTATAACCCGAACGTATAGTAAGATGCGGTGCTAGAAAAACCTACTCCTTAATGAACAGACGCATGGAAGGTTTAAAAACATAAGCGGCGAAAATTAATGATTTTTATGAAACGTTAAAAATAATAGCGGCGAATAAAGAAGAAATGGAATAAATGTTATATTTCTTTTCTTATTATAAATTGTGGCAACGTTCGCCGGAAGAAATATTTTCAAATCACGTTGTAGAAAATCATTCATTCAGTTTCGATCCAAACATGATCGACCTTAAGTCGCTATCTCGAGTTGTAGTTAAGCTTGAAGTGCTATTAAAGTGTACGTTATTGGATAGCTAGCATTAGTTGTAAAACTCTCTAGTGTCATTGGCAAATAGAAAGGCCCTACCCACATTTTTTAATTGTCTTCCTATTACCTCTGTTATTGCTAATTGGTGAGCAGTTAGTGGGATCTTCCCCTTCTCTCTCCACTCTAATACGGGTAGATCTACTATTAGCTATCATTATCATCCATACGCTAATTTATCTCCTCCCCACTTCCGGAATATCAGCATTTGATTATATTAGATGTGATAGGGAGGAGGAAGGTACAATTTAAATTAAACGTACCCACGAAGGAAAGGAGGAAAAGGGGGAAACTGTTTATGAAAAACGCTCTCAGTTTACTCAAGCGGAATTCAAGCCTCAGCCTCCTTGTCACCGGCAAAGCATACCAGGTCACTTGCGTACTAATATGGATCATACCACCTTAAATCAAGTCGGTGATAGCCCTTGCGTTTATATTACCATTGAAAACTATGTAAGAAAGTGGTTTATCTTAATTTGATATTATCGTAAACCCTCTTTGGTAACTGACGGTGACGGGGAGAGAAACATTTGATATTATCGTAAACCCTCTTTGGTAACTGACGGTGACGGGGAGAGAAACATTTGATATTATCAGAAACCCTCTTTGGTAACTGACAATGACGGGGAGAGAAACATTTGATATTATCAGAAACCCTCTTTGGTAACTGACGATGATGGGGAGAGAAATATTTGATATTATCAGAAACCCTCTTTGGTAACTGACGATGATGGGGAGAGAAATATTTGATATTATCGTAAACCCTCTTTTGTAACTGACGATGACGGGGAGAGACACCTCCGAATCTCAGGGTTGTTTCCCCTATAAATTGTTTTTACTATTCCTTGACGCAAATTTTACACTTCCCGTAAATTAAACCTTACTCATCCATAGCCCATTAGCGTAACCGAACGGGTAGTAAGATGTGGTGCTAGGAAATTGTGTATCTACCGGAGAGCATCTAAACATCATCTTTAAAATGTTGATATGGAATATGATTCCTTAACACTACCATTTATTGACAAGAGGGTTTAGAAAGTGTCATTCAAAATGTTCAACCTAGACTCAATTCATGAGACCCTGAGTGAGGGTTGTAGCGTTTAATAGCAAAAAGCTACACCAGTGAATGAACAAAACAGCAAGACTGGACACTATAGGAAATAAAACGAGTTAACTCACCGTTGCCCCATTCTGCAGCTTCGACTCACTAACGTACTCCCCGCACAAAAACAACATGCCACAAGGAATTTAACTGACCAACTAAGCGAGTGTAAATCATGCGAGACTGGACTGTGCATTATCGCGAGGCATGTTGGGAAAAGTGTGGCGTGCATGCGCAAGAATGTGATGATGTGTTAAAACATTTGGCCAAAAACAATCTACCAGCTCCTCCGGTGTTCCATCGTCGTCTTTTTATCCCCTCCCTCTCTTCATTGTTTTGTTTACCCCTCTTCCCCCTTTCAGAGCTAGAATAATTGTATATAATGGTGTAGTCTAGATGAACAAGCTACTCTTGTCAGGATCTTGTCCTCGGACACACACAGGTGTCCAGGATGTTTTTAGAAGGTACAAAATTCTTTTTCGGTTGATGTATATTGAAATTCCGTTTGGCAAATTAATATTTAAATTTAATAAAACTTTACAACTTGAAAGATATTTATGTAGGGATACTTTAATCTTTAGGTTACGTCGTGGTAAATAATGTTTATCTTCATTTTAGTTTTCTTTGGCATGAAGCCCCATTAGGGTTCGCGTGATATCAATATTGTCAGTTTACAAGTCGTAGGTTTGAAAGAAATATTAGTAACTTATAGCCTATCTGGCATGAAAGTTTTACGTTGTTATAAAAAAATGTTAGTAACCTAAAACCTGCGTGGCGGGAAAAACTTGTATTGTCATGAGAGATAAAGAGTAGAAACTTATAGCCTATACGACATGAATGTTTTATATTGTCATGAAGGAAATATTAGTGGTAATATTCTTAACTACTTGTTAGGGGTAATCTTTCATAATATTCCATTATACTGAGTGTTATCCAACTAGGGTTATAGAAAACACCCGCAACTATAGTTTTTGCTGTAAGATTCATAATATTTATATATATCAATGTTTATTAATGTTTAATATTTAACCTCTCTTTATTCAATATCAATAAATAAAATATTATTTTCTAACAAATTCTTTATATCAAATGATTATCCTTCACAGGCTACCATAGTATACATAAATAACTGAAATAGTTGAAGTGTGAGTTCAGGGAAACAGAAAACGAATAGACCTAAGTACGGCCTATTTACTTTTGTGATTATCCTATCGGCTCCTCTGCAATTATTGTTTCCTTTTTTTATTCTTAGTTTTGTTGTGCACCAGCCTTATTCTTCGGGAAGATTAAGTGCGGTGTTACAGGGTGTAGTGTGACCTGCATTCTGACCGAGATGCACACGTACAAAAACCTTAGATGAAAAACTTACCATGCTCCGAAGAAAATTGAATCGCGAACCATTGCGGAGGCTCTGTGTGGTTGGTCTCTAGGAAAACATAGATCAAATCTTACACCTTCTACAGGCCCCATTGCTCCCCCCCCCTCCCTCACCCACCCTCAACTCCTGCATCCTCAATAAACCAGTCGGTAGCATCTAAACGGGACAAACACAGGTCTCCTTGTTCGTAGAACAGGTTTTTGTCAGGCTCCACCCCCCGGGAACACTATTTTAGATCCGGGCAGGTCTCTTCCTGTGTCGAGATAGTGCGTGTAGAATTGCCGTCCATGGTGTCGTCCGCAATTACTACTTGGTTGTACATTTATTATTACCTTAAGGATGAAAAAGTTCACAGGAGACCACACTGGCTCATCTTTTCTGGTGAGGGGAGAATTGAAGCTCGAATTCCACCAGTGTGTGTGAAGAAGATTATTTTTATTGAAGGGCTACCCACATTTTTTTCGTAAAAATGTGGGTGCATTTTCTTTAAATTCCGCCTCTATAGTCCTTACTCAAGTAGCGTGGTTAAGTATATTTATCTCGGATGGCTAGTAAGACGGAGAGCAAAATAAAAAAGTACATAAAAACATTAAAATTTCTTTATTACACTATTAATATTTTATAATTTAAAAAACTTCCTCCGAGATTTCTTTTTTTTTCCCCACCTTCCCACGACGTCCCTTTTATTAATGTTTATAATAGATTCGCATACATTTTTTACCCGTTGTAATCTTCTTGTTTGCTTCTTTTTTTGCTTGCCCTGTGCCTCATTTCCTCTTGTTGACTTTCGCTTCTCCTTTCCCCCCCATAACTAGTTTCACATCTGTGTAGCGTACAGTCACACACATAATCTAGTTTGATACAATACTATATTTGTCCGGGGTTCAATCCTCGGCTCTGGCACATATTTATCTGATTGCCAAATCTCTTCCTTCACCTCTGACAAGACGTGTATTAATCACAACTTGTGAATGTGTGGAATGCCAGGCCTCCACCGTGGTTCGGATCCCAGGCTAAACGATAGGTCCTCCATTTCATCTCACAATAACCCTACCATTACACATTAGTGTAAGTGCGTATAACCCGAACGGGTAGTAAGACACGATGCTAATATTAATAATGATGATGAGATAATGCCTACTAGATGATGTTATACTTAACATCAATATGAATAATTTGCAACTATGTCTTGCTATTGACTTGATAGCATTGAGTTTGGAGACCACTCACTGATCAATTGTCCAACAATACAGTTTTATAGCCAAGGACTAGCTTAGTGAGGGGTTTGAGTCGACAGCTGCGAGTCCACGGGAGCCTGGTTTAGTGAATATATTTACTATCTGTGTAAGAACTGGTCGGGCGATGACTTTGTATGAAAGATTGTTGGATTGGGCACCGTCGATTTGTCTAGAAGGAATTGTAGACATGTGTATTGGGCACTTGATAGAATAATATGAATTGTAAATGAATACAATAAATGGCCGGCAGACTGCAGCTCAGTACGAGTGGTCCAGCTGAACGTTACTACTCCGTACTGTATGTCCGAGGTAAAATTGATTCTTAATGAGAATAGGTGCAAGGTTAGGTTGGGCTCAATATAACTTAGGGCAGAAACGTACTGCAAGGTAGCAGTGCCCAATACATCTTGTGGGGTGGAAAGGGGGGGGGGTTAATGCTGGTGGTAGCCTGAGACCAAAAGCAATGGGCTAGTCCACCAACGCCCAATCGGCCTGAACATCTTCAGTAGTAAAATTAAAAGTTACAGGTGTGAAGTATGGTTGTTTTATTACAGCGCCACGTCGTACTACCCGTTCGGGTTATACGCTTATGTACTAATTACACTAATGGTTTTAGGAATGAGGAAGGTTATATTTAGAGGAAGTGTACCTGCGAGAGTGTTAAACCATTTTAGAAAAACTACCATCATTACACCCGACCGAGATTTGAACCCTGAACTTCTCGTCATCAGCAGTCTAATTTACTGCGAGAGTAGCCTCTTAGACCAAGCGGCCACAGATAAGTGTTATGGTTTTGTTAGTTTGTAAGTGTTGATTTTAGAATATGAAAGTTAAATACTCCAAAAATAATGTAGTAGCCTTCTTGAAGAATGCAATCACGTTTATTCTTGTGTGTAACGTACATATAAAGAATTTATTTATTTTTTCCTATCCTCGCATGTATATTTTCTACCTTTCTATGCTCGCGTGTATATCCTTCCTATCCTCGCATGTATATTTTCTACCTTCCTATCCTCGCATGTATATTTTATACCTTCCTATCCTCGCATGTATATTTTATACCTTCCTATCCTCGCATGTATATTTTATACCTTCCTATCCTCGCATGTATATTTTCTACCTTCCTATCCTCGCATGTATATTTTCTACCTTCCTATCCTCGCATGTATATTTTCTACCTTCCTATCCTCGCATGTATATTTTCTACCTTCCTATCCTCGCATGTATATTTTCTACCTTCCTATCCTCGCATGTATATTTTCTACCTTCCTATCCTCGCATGTATATTTTCTACCTTCCTATCCTCACGTGTATATTTTCTACCTTCCTATCCTCGCATGTATATTTTCTACCTTCCTATCCTCGCATGTATATTTTCTACCTCCCTATCCTCGCGTGTATTCTTACAAGAACTCTGATAAAGTACCGCTAATTCTTTTAACCAGCTTGAATGATCGATCAACTTCGTACGTACAAGTTTAATCTTTTGCGTGGCTGGTTGACGGTTTTATAATAATCATTCGCTACCAATATCCAAAAAAACGAGTTGTTTTAAGGTACTAGGTAAGCAATAATCATTTATAACAATCTTGTCTTTCCGACCAATGTTCATAAATATCAAACTGCTTGGTTACTATAATAATAATTATTATATTTATAAACAATGTTGATTTTAAACTAGCTCTTTTTTATATACACGAGTGTATATATATATATATATATATATATATACTCGTGTATATATGAGATTATATATATATTCGTAAATATACAAAAAAAACAGCTCGTTTAAAAATCAACAATAGCGCGTGTGTGTATATATAACACACGCTATTAACAAACATGTTTCTGAATCCAATTTCTAACTCGCTCACTTTCTTTGATTCGCGTGGCATTTGGACCAGTCTAGCAGTTTTATTTAGACTATTGGAATCCGATTTATTGACATGTACACAATATACGTTTCTAGAAGTAGCATTTTAATGTTCAAAGACCAGACAAAACTTTTTAATGGTTTCCCAACATTACTTAATAACCTCTCAAAGAAACAAGTTTTACTTCGAACCTGATGCGTGGGATCAATTCTCTTTTCGCTCATAATCGACAGAAAAACATTCTATATAGGCGGATGGACAGTTATGTAGATAGATAGTTGTGTATCTAGTGTATCTGCTGTCTATTGTTTTTTTACCACTGCGTCTCATCAGCCTTTCAAGTCATACCCATTTGTACTAATTACTCTAATGTGTTAGATATGAGGAAAATTGAATTTATAGTAAGTGTACCCGCATTAGCGGGGAGGATGGATAGGAAAATAATATGTAACACCACCTTCATTCAGTACACCCAGCCCAGTTTCAAACTCTGACCTTCCTAATAACCATAACCAATGTGAATCTAACTCCTTAGATCATTAGACCACAGCTTTACGTGACCCACTTTGGTGGACGTGTGGACTAATGCGTTCCTCTAGTCTAGTTTGAAGAGACTGAGAAGTCGGGGCTCAAATAACGTCTAGGTGTCCTTAGGTCTTTTCCCTAAATGTGTTCATACTCGGCTTGCATGCAAATGCGGTTACATTTCCTCTAACATATACCTCCCCATCCCTATCCCATTGGTGTGGATTTTTTTGGATCGCGTGTTACTACCCGTCCAAGCATTCAGCTTTTAGCTACAGAATTGGAGTAAAGATGAGTAAGGTATAGTTTCGAGTAACTGTACCCGAACTCACGTGGAGGGAGATGGGAAAACATTTAGAAAAATATACACTCGCTACACTCGGCTGGAATCCAACCCCCAACTTTCCCGTCCTATTAATATAATTAAATGTGAATATCCCGGAAGGGTAGTAAGATGAGATTTAAAAATATCTTTACTTTTTTTTTTTGCATCACAGTTCTTATAAAATAAGGTAAACCACATATAGCTTCAAAAAGTCTGTAGCTAGCCCTATTAAGTTTTGAATGTGTACCAATAGAACGTTTAACGGATTGAATAAGTAAGTGACGGTAAATATTGTTCTACCATGTGGAGGAAATACAAACCGTGCATGTTTGTTGTTAAAGGAGGCGCAGTCTGGGGTGTACATCGATCCTCGTACTCGTACAGGTCTACAAACACCCCTCACCCCTTCCTTGTCCCTTGTATTTGTTGACCGGAGTACCTGGGCTCTTATTACAATGTTTATCTTGCTGCACATCTTTCCAACTCTAACAAGTAGGCCTAGAAAGAGACCAGGAGGGGGTCACCAACATACAAGAGTAGGCCTAGAAAGAGACCAGAAGGGGGTCACCAACATACAAGAGTAGGTCTAGAAAGAGACCAGAAGGGGGTCACCAACATACAAGAGTAGGCGTAGAACGAGACCAGGAGGGGGTCACCAACATACAAGAGTAGGTCTAGAATGAGACCAGAAGGGGGTCACCAACATACAAGAGTAGGCCTGGAAAGAGACCAGAAGGGGGTCACCAACATACAAGAGTAGGCCTGGAAAGAGACCAGAAGGGGGTCACCAACATACAAGAGTAGGTCTAGAAAGAGACCAGGAGGGGGTCACCAACATACAAGAGTAGGCCTGGAAAGAGACCAGGAGGGGGTCACCAACATACAAGAGTAGGTCTAGAAAGAGACCAGGAGGGGGTCACCAACATACAAGAGTAGGTCTAGAAAGAGACCAGGAGGGGGTCACCAACATACAAGAGTACAAATATTGGTCCTAAATAAGAAATATAATTACAAAATATTTATATAATATTATACGTTTTTATTTTGAAGCCGGAGTCTATACATTTTTACCTACTGACTTTACAGAGCTGCCCGCGGCTGTCACGTTTGATAGATATTATCAATACCTATAAAATAACACAAATAATTATAGTAAAATACCATCAATTTTGGCTGAAAGCATGTATGTTTGTATTTTTTAAGCGATCCTTCTAATCAAATAGGACTGTACTCCCGTCTCACGGCTTCACACAAGAGAAGATAGATAGCAACCGTGTTCTAAAACACACCGAGCTATACGAGTGATAATACCCGCCTCAGTTAACTGCTAGCGAGGAAGAGACGAGGAATATTGTCCCACATTTGCGTGGAGAGAGAATTGGAAACTATTTAATAAAAACCACCTGTACACCCGTCTGGAATTTTAACCCCAACCTCCCAGTCGTTAGCAAACCGGACCGAACGGGGGTTGACACCATAGTCTACGTGCCCACCGATGCAAAGCAAGTAATTAAAAACTCACTTGCAGTAAAACACCGGCACTGGTGCTCACGCGGACAAAAGCATCGGTCTCGTCTTGTTAGATACTTAATATGTTTTACTAACAAGATGGTGAAAATCTTTTATCTTGGATGGAATGTTGAGTGTGCTGTTTTAGGTTAAGCTAGGATCTTAATTGTGAGTTGAGATAATGCTTGTTTTATTTAAAAAAAGATGACTCTCAAAAATTCTAAAAATTTAGGTCTAACGAGCATGGCCTCTAATTTGATATATGACCGAACTTAAAACGGATCAATATCTTCGGACGGTCAACACTTTGATGGAAAGTGCTCATGGTCCTTACGATCTTAATTCATAACTTTCGTGGCTTGAAGTTACACAAAGTGCACTTAAACCAGTGTCGGCATAGTCACATGGTCTAGGGCGTAACTTTAGCAATCGATGGGGATATCGGGTATTCAATCCATTTGAGTGTTCTGAAGGGTTTATTTCCTAAATGGTGTTTCACTCCGTCTACGTTGGTAGCTATATGGTCATGTAGCCCTCTACGCTGGTAGTTATATGGTCATGTAGCCCTATACGCTGGTAGATATATGGTCATGTAGCCCTCTACGTTGGTAGCTATATGGTCATGTAGCCCTCTACGCTGGTAGTTATATGGTCATGTAGCCCTCTACGCTGGTAGTTATATGGTAATGTAGCTCTCTACGCTGGTAGTTATATGGTAATGTAGCCCTCTACGTTGGTAGTTATATGGTAATGTAGCTCTCTACGCTGGTAGTTATATGGTAATGTAGCCCTCTACGTTGGTAGTTATATGGTCATGTAGCCCTCTACGCTGGTATTTATATGGTCATGTGTTCCTCTACGCTGGTAGTTATATGGTCATGTAGCCCTCTACGTTGGTAGTTATATGGTCATGTAGCCCTCTACGTTGGTAGCTATATGGTCATGTAGCCCTCTACGCTGGTATTTATATGGTCATGTGTTCCTCTACGCTGGTAGTTATATGGTCATGTAGCCCTCTACGTTGGTAGTTATATGGTCATGTAGCCCTCTACGTTGGTAGCTATATGGTCATGTAGCCCTCTACGCTGGTATTTATATGGTCATGTGTTCCTCTACGCTGGTAGTTATATGGTCATGTAGCCCTCTACGTTGGTAGTTATATGGTCATGTAGCCCTCTACGTTGGTAGCTATATGGTCATGTAGCCCTCTACGCTGGTATTTATATGGTCATGTGTTCCTCTACGCTGGTAGTTATATGGTCATGTAGCCCTCTACGTTGGTAGTTATATGGTCATGTAGCCCTCTACGTTGGTAGTTATATGGTCATGTAGCCCTCTACGCTGGTAGCTATATGGTCATGTGTTCCTCTACGCTGGTAGTTATATGGTCATGTAGCCCTCTACGTTGGTAGTTATATGGTCATGTAGCCCTCTACGTTGGTAGTTATATGGTCATGTAGCCCTCTACGCTGGTAGCTATATGGTCATGTGTTCCTCTACGCTGGTAGTTATATGGTCATGTAGCCCTCTACGTTGGTAGTTATATGGTCATGTAGCCCTCTACGTTGGTAGTTATATGGTCATGTAGCCCTCTACGCTGGTATTTATATGGTCATGTGTTCCTCTACGCTGGTAGTTATATGGTCATGTAGCCCTCTACGTTGGTAGTTATATGGTCATGTAGCCCTCTACGTTGGTAGCTATATGGTCATGTAGCCCTCTACGCTGGTATTTATATGGTCATGTGTTCCTCTACGCTGGTAGTTATATGGTCATGTAGCCCTCTACGTTGGTAGTTATATGGTCATGTAGCCCTCTACGTTGGTAGTTATATGGTCATGTAGCCCTCTACGCTGGTAGCTATATGGTCATGTGTTCCTCTACGCTGGTAGTTGTATGGTCATTTAGCCCTCTACGTTGGTAGTTATATGGTCATGTAGCCCTCTACGTTGGTAGTTATATGGTCATGTAGCCCTCTACGCTGGTATTTATATGGTCATGTGTTCCTCTACGCTGGTAGTTATATGGTCATGTAGCCCTCTACGTTGGTAGTTATATGGTCATGTAGCCCTCTACGTTGGTAGTTATATGGTCATGTAGCCCTCTACGCTGGTATTTATATGGTCATGTGTTCCTCTACGCTGGTAGTTATATGGTCATGTAGCCCTCTACGTTGGTAGTTATATGGTCATGTAGCCCTCTACGTTGGTAGCTATATGGTCATGTAGCCCTCTACGCTGGTAGCTATATGGTCATGTGTTCCTCTACGCTGGTAGTTATATGGTCATGTAGCCCTCTACGTTGGTAGTTATATGGTCATGTAGCCCTCTACGTTGGTAGTTATATGGTCATGTAGCCCTCTACGCTGGTAGTTATATGGTCATGTAGCCCTCTACGCTGGTAGCTATATGGTCATGTAGCCCTCTACACTGGTAGTTATATGGCCATGTAGCCCTCTACGTTGGTAGTTATATGGTAATGTAGCCCTCTACGCTGGTATTTATATGGTCATGTGTTCCTCTACGCTGGTAGTTGTATGGTCATGTGTTCCTCTACGCTGGTATTTATATGGTCATGTGTTCCTCTACGCTGGTACTTGTATGGTCATTTAGCCCTCTACGTTGGTAGTTATATGGTAATGTAGCCCTCTACCCTGGTAGTTATATGGTAATTTATATATGCGTATATGCTGAACGGTTAGTAAGATCTGGTGCACACAGAAAAACGCGCACTTAAGGCAGTGGTCTCACTTCTGAAACTCAAATTAGTGGAAGATCCCAACTCACAAACTCCGGGCATGTTGTGGGCCGCAGCCTATACAAACATGTTTGCGTGTGTTTTTTTACCCTACACAATTGTGTTTGCAGTGCGTCTTACTACTCGTCCGGACTATCAACATTTTAATCACCAAGTGGTTAAGGACTCAGGAATATATAATTAAGAGGAAATGTAGCTGCGTTTGAGTGGAGGGAATTAGAAAAACCATATAGGTAAAAACGATCTACTGGAATCTAAACCCTTGCCTTCCCGATACTGGCAAACTAGACCAGAAGAGCCTGACGTATAAGCCACGTACTCACCGATTTGGTCTACTATAACTATTTGATGCTAGATATAGTATGAAATCATGTATGTCACCTGGGCCACCCGACTTTTATCCAACATGTTTTGGAAGCCGCCCAACGTTTGTGCTACGTTAGGGAAGGTTAGTGCCTGGTTTTAATCGTTAGTGCTGACAATTTAAGGCACTTATGAACGATTTCTTATGGGTGGTTAAGTTGCTATCAAGTTTGCCACCCGACATAATAAATAAAATAGCCACCATTCTTTTAAATCGCCCATCGCTTGTGCTTCGTTGGTGCCTAAAGAGTACACGAGTACTTGGATTATTTCTTATTTCCTACGGGAATTCGTAGTTAATCCCTCATGTGCTCGATTGAATTTAGGTCCGGGAATTGTACGGGCCAGTCAAGAAGGAATTACTGTTTTGTATATACAAACGAACGTGTTTGCAATCTTATCATGCTGAAAAATCTAGTTGCAACGTTTCCTTTTGGACATGTTCTCTGTACACGAAGCGACTAATAGAACCATTGAAATCCACCAAGTTGGCCAACCACGTTGCCAAAAATATATTTTATGTTTATTCACTCGTTTGGGCTCAATTTGTTCTCGTACTGTATAATCCATTCACGGTAGGAATTACTCTCCCTACCAATATCGTACTATATAATAGATTTCTGGTAGGGAAAAGGCCTTTCAGAAATCAATTCCTACCGTGAACAGACTTTATGTGCCTGAATATCAAAATTTTTGCTGTAAAATAAGGCCTTTTGTATAACATTTAACGAGGTGGGTCAGCTTGATCCCAGGCGAGCCCGCCATATACTGAAAAACACAAAGTAACAAAATTATGTTTACATCATCTGATTATGCTATGTTTGTGCTCACATGTGCCCAGATATTAACAAATGTATTATAAAATTAGGCACTATAGAGAATACGCATTTTGGCGGACCAACTTGAGCTCTCATATTTAGCAACATGTAGAAAACTTGAGTTTAACTGACCCGCCACATATTAAAAAATTCAACCATACCAAATAATGTTTATATCATTCGATTTTGCTCTGTTTGTGCTCATATGTGTTTAAATATGAACTTTTTACTATAAAATTAGGACTTTTAACTTTTAATGTGGTGGGCCAATTTGATTGACCCATATTCCGTTAACAATTAGGAAATATTGAGTTGAAGCTGCACTCAATATTCTCTAGAATTATTCATTTTTAAGCACATATGTTCATGCTTGTGCACATTTATAGTCGAACAATGGAATATGGGAAGTATATATGAAGGATAAAAAACCCTCTTTCACCCAGTGAAGTTCTTTGTAGCGTTCCTCCAAAGGATTTGTCTTGTTACAAAGATATTTAATTTTTATCGTGAGGGCGTTTGTTACACGTGAGGTAATTCAGACTAAGATGATTCCTAGTTAGTTTTATAAAATAGGCTTAGACTATTAATCATTAAATGTGAAATTACATTTTTTTTTAAATAAATTTTGCTGCCTATTTGACATCTAAAGTGCTCCAAGTGTCGACGAGCTGTTATTTCTCAAGCGCCCCAAGTGTTGCCAAGCAGCGATCTCTCAATCGCCCCAAGTGTTGATGAGCAGTGATCTCTCAAACGCCCCAAGTGTTGACGAGTAGTGATCTCTCAAGCGCCCCGAGTGTTGACGAGTGGTGATCTCTCAAACGCCCCAAGTGTTGACGAGTGGTGATCTCTCAAGCGCCCCAGGTGTTGACGAGTGGTTATCTCTCAATCACCCCAAGTGTTGACGAGTGGTTATCTCTCAAGTGCCCCAAGGGTTGACGAGTAGTTATCTCTCAATCGCCCCAAGTGTTGACGAGCAGTGATCTCTAAAGCGCCCCAGGTGTTGACGAGTGGTTATCTCTCAAGCGCCCCAAGTGTTGACGAGTGGTGATCTCTCAAGCGCCCCAGGTGTTGACGAGTGGTTATCTCTCAAGCGCCCCAAGGTTTGACGAGTTGTGATCTCTCAAGTGCCCCAAGTGTTGACGAGCGGTGATTTCTCAAGCGTACCAAGTGTTGACGAGTGGTGATCTCTCAAGCGCCCCAAGTGTTGACGAGTTGCGTTCTCTCAAGCGCCCCAAGTGTTGATGAGTGGTGATCTCTCAAGCGCCCCAAGTGTTGCCAAGCAGTGATCTCTCAAGCGCCCCAAGTGTTGACGAGTAGTTATCTCTCAATCGCTCCAAGTGTTGACCAGCGGTGATCTCTCAAGCGCCCCAAATGTTGACGAGTAGTTATCTCTCAATCGCCCCAAGTGTTGACGAGTGGTGATCTCTCAAGCGCCCCAAGTTTTGACGAGTTGTGATCTCTCAAGCACCCCAAGTGTTGACGAGTTGTGGTCTCTCAAGCGCCCCAAGTGTTGACGAGTGGTGATCTCTCAAGCGCCCCAAGTGTTGCCATGCAGTGATCTCTCAAGCGCCCCAAGTGTTGACGAGTGGTGATCTCTCAAGCGCCCCAAGTGTTGACGAGTAGTGATCTCTCAAGCGCCCCAAGTGTTGACGAGTGGTGATCTCTCAAGCGCCCCAAGTGTTGACGAGTGGTTATCTCTCAAGCGCCCCAAGTGTTGACGAGTAGTTATCTCTCAATCGCCCCAAGTGTTGACGAGTAGTTATTTCTCAATCGCCCCAATTGTTGACGAGCGGTTATCTCTCAAGCGCCCCAAGTGTTGACGAGTAGTTATCTCTCAATCGCCCCAAGTGTTGACGAGTAGTTATTTCTCAATCGCCCCAAGTGTTGACGAGCGGTGATCTCTCAAGCGCCCCAAGTGTTGACGAGTAGTTATCTCTCAATCGCCCCAAGTGTTGACGAGTAGTTATCTCTCAAGCGCCCCAAGTGCTAACGAGTTGCGATCTCTGAAGCGCTATGTAAGCCCACTAGCTGTTCACTTGATCATATTGGTCTTGACTTCTGTGTTTGTGAAGATGTCAGTGAGCGGAAGTGCTTAAAGGGGATCCAAGGGCAGGGAGGGAGTAGTGACCCTGACTGACCTGCAGGTCAAGAGGGACACTGTCACGTCATGTGTCAACACACACACTATTGTCTGGCCGACTGATGAGTCAGTGCTACAAACCACGAAACCGGACGTTTGATCTGTCCCGCTTTACTCACAACATTTTCAGCGTGTTCAAGTTAATTTTAAAAATTTCGAATTTTATTGTTTTTGTTGGGAAACCATTTTTTCTCTCTTAATCAACAAACACTTATTTTTAAAAAAAATGTTGGAGACCTTCTATAACCTGTCCATTAATAGATAGTAAACTACTGTTGTATGTATTGAAGTTTCAATGATTTGTTAGTAAAAATTTAATAAACTTCAAAATAACATTAACTTGTTTTTATTGCATTGGAAATGTTAAGTAAGTTCCCAAAAAAAGTTTATCTTATAGATAAACAATAAAAGTATAAAATGCTAACTATTTCAAAACCAGATTTGGTACTTGTGTGGTATGAAAGTGAACGCGATTTGAGATCCATTTTTTTTACAGCAAATAACCTTTTTGTTCAGAATAAATATAATATTGCTGCAGTAGCTATATTTAGTTTAATATACCCATGACAAGTATTCAAGATCTGTTTAGAGCTACTATGTGAAGAAAACTAAACTAAATATTTCTGCTAGAGAGATATTCTATTCATGTTTTTAGTTACAAAAACTATATCTTGACTCGTGTTTCGTTCCAACCCACCCCACCCTCCCCGTTACTGATATGTTCTTATTTCCTTTATCCTAGGTACTTAACGTGCACTTTCCGATCACACTCATTATATCAGCGCACGACTTATAAACTAACTTAAATATAGAACAGGCACAACATCCAACCCCCGGCCGTTAATTCATCACTGTGAAAGGGTACACCCACGTTTTCATAAATGATACCTTCTTAGGCCACGCTGGTTACCGAACCTGGGGCCCTTAGGTCAGTAGACATACACGCTGCCAACTGAGCTAATATGTCGGATGTTCTTAAATATTCATTGTTCAACACGGAGTTGGTTCCATGTGGGGGAAATTGGGGCTACATGAGAATGGTTTATATCGGGCAAGGTAAAGTCCATCTACCCTAGGAGTGATGTTGACAGCTAGCAGAAGATTTTCTTGCCAACATTGGTTGAAAGTTACTAGGCCCCCTAATGTTAACCTATGTGGTAATATTTAGGCCTATCATGTTCCTAGTAATACTTTATTCAATCAGAAGTGTTAATAAACGCTTCTAATTTTACTTTTTTTTTTCAGAACCGTGTTCTACTACCTGTTGGGACGCTTAATAATACTTCCCAAGAGATTACTCACTAATTGGCTTTTTAGTAACTTATTTTAATAAATGGTATCTTCTTATAAACTATCCACCATGGTAACTATATATATATTTTTAAATAACTAGAGCGTTGGTTTAAAAAATGAAACGTTTTTATTTTGCAAACACATGCGCACTAACACAACTGAAAATGGCTTGTATAACGTCATCAACTTCGTCTTGTTCATCATCTTGATTTATTAAAAGAAGCCATTCTTTTAGAAGCTCTTGTTACACACTTGTGCGCGCATACACACACACACACACACACACACACAAATAGAAAAATCACCATAGTTATTTTAATAAGTGTATCTAAATAATGTAAACACGCTTAAAAGAAAGAAATTATTTAAAACCAATAGTTTGTTGTGAAAGCTTTGACTGTGAAAAGGGACTGATCAACATATTGTCAGGCAGATCAAATGTAATGTAATGTAATGTGAATGTAAAGTTACACGAGAGTTGACCTGGTAACGTTAGCTGTCACTTACCGTAGATACGATACCAGCAGCATACCTGTTCGGAGTCGGGCGAAATTACCGTCAAACTCAATGGTGATGACGCTTAAACAAAACAACCAAACACTAGTGCCATAACTCGACCAGACGGAACCAAGTTGAAGGTCCTCGGTTCAATTCTCGGAAGGACAGAAACAAGTGTCATTTTGAAGCTTCATTTGATTAGATAATAGGCCTACATATATGTCCCGGGGGTATAGTAGCTGTGTTTATTCTAGAATGAGTTAGGATAATTCGTTAATATCCCTCACGGCAGCAATAAAGCGTACTTAGAAACAAACTAACCAAATAATCGACCAGCAAGACACTATTGCGAGTCCTAAATACCTCAAGAGATTACGTTTTACAATCCTGTTCTCGCGGCTCGACACAGATAAACAAGTGTTTTACAACGATGCTCTAAGAGGGAGACTATGTTTATACAAAGTCTGGTTTAAATTGCGCGTTTTTAAATTGCTTTGATAAATATGAACGTTCTTTTATTACGTTCAATTTGTAAATATTTTAGTTCAATTCAATTATTTTTTGTATCTATTGTGATACATAAATCAGATAGCTATGTCGGCTTTAATAATTTCGAGGAATGTCTCGATGTTTAACAGAGTGGAGCAAGACTTATGGCCACTTGAAGGTCTACACTCTAGAGAATTGCCATTTACATAATTATATATAATTATTAGAGAAAGGTAAAACAAAAATATTCAAAATAAAATGTGAACTATCGTTACTATCTATTTGCTGCAATTACAATAAAACTTAGATTATTTGACCTAATTGGGGAGGGAGTCGGGATTAATGGAAATACCATATAAATAAACATAAATTCTAAAAAAAACTTAGTCGTACATGTGGCAGAAAAAAAGTTATGTAGTTGTTGGATTATACAGTATATTGGGAACCGCCACCTCCTACAGCGACTTTTATCATTGTAGCTACATTATATTATACAGTATATTGGGAACCGCCACCTCCTACAGCGACTTTATCATTGTAGCTACATTATATGAAACTGTATTGTATTTATGATATTTTATTGCTTGATCTATTTTCGATCTCGATTTCACGATAGACTTTGTTTAGCGACAATAATGCAATAAAGATGGAGTGACTCTCACTTATGTCTTTCTTCGCACAGTATGCTACTTATAAACTGTTAATACTATTGAACAATATATTAGAATGAATGTGAAGTGGATGGTCATGGCTGGATCTGTTGAACAAGTAGCACTTGAAGGGGGACGGGGTTTGAACAAGCTGTTGATCTTCTTTCGAGAACTTTTGGTATTCTTATATAACAAGTTCAGGTAGATGGCTTGAGTGTTCATGATTGGCCTGAATCTATTTTGTGCAGACTTTTGACCACGTAAATAAGTAACAAAAAAAGTATTCATAGACTGGATTAAGTGAAATCCGGTTTAATAAAGTTCAGCATCTTGAAATTCTTACTGTATTAATGTTTTAAACAATATTTTAGCTGTACCCTATTGTCCCAACATCAACTACCACTGAAAATATATTTAACCTAAGGGAATAGGATAAAGAAAGCGAACTTTAAATAACATCGTTCATCTAAAGTAAGGTCAAGAAACCACACCAAGGATTTAAAACAACCGCAGGGAATCTGGCTGTGATTGAACCCTGGCCTCTCAGATTAAAGTATAGTTTTGCAATCATATTTGCGTAAAGCCATCTATAGTACTATTTTCGTAAATACACCAGGGTTCATCGTACAATCTCCGGTCGTGCTGAGCGGGGCACAATGTCAAGATGATAAGAGTTTCTTGGAACTTTTTGGCGTGGATGGGATTCTCTTCTGTCCTCAGGGAGGTTTTCACATTTTAAAGCGAATGGGTAAATAGTACCGCAACAATCGATATGTGCCGGCAGAATAAAAGGAAACGAAGGAACGGGAAAGGAAGCCCAATAAAGATAAAATAGGTACGTCTGTATGGGATAGAGGAGACTATGGGTGTCTACTGACATAGAAATGGAGGATTGGACTCTTTCATCCTTGAAGAAAGGTCCCGTTCCGTTTGTAGTTTGATACTATTTTCTATTTTACACTCTTAGCCTTAGGTGAAGTGGCTTGAGTCAAAATCAAAATTCAGCTTGTGTATAGTTTGACGAGATGGTATCGTACTACTTATAAATAATGTCTGTCATTCATTTGTAAACGGTTTGTTAATCACTGTATGAGCTATAAAACGTATGCACCTCTCCTAGGGGGTCCATATATACGCATAACAATCCTTATAGGCTAAAGCTATAGTAACATTTTCTAAAGGGCCCCCCTAGGAAAAACAATACTTAATACGCCCTTGATTGTAGCCAAGCGAATTATAAGACAAAATTACTAGCTATAGCTTAAAGGCTAACTAGTTCATATTTGTGAAGGTTTATGTACAAATATGTTGCGAGCCTCGTAAAAAAACAACTTCAAGTATGAGAAAATACCTCTTATTATAGTTAAAATATCTTCTAGAAACATCCTCTCTTTCTAATAAGATTCACCAAACACTCCTACATATTTGGCGCTACCCGATGTTTCGTCATACAAGATATAAGGGAGGCTTATAATCGTGTTCAGCTGTGCGGGCGATACAAGTGTTGCGTCAACATCGATGTTTATGGAGAGGATCGAACTCGTTACTGTACATTCCATAACCAGAAACTTTTCAAGCTAAACTTTTAGGACATACAAACACATTTCTGTCAGGTCAAAACTGTTCACGTTTCACTATTTTACTAGCTAATTGTTATTTTATAAGTAGTGATAATATCTATCAAAAGTGACAACTGAAGATTTAGTATCTCGGTTACATGATAGAGAAGGTTCTTTCTCTTATTATTATATTATATATCTACTTTCATATATTCATACATCATGCTATTTGTAATGCGGGTTTTAGTCATTAATAATAATACCTATGAATTAGACTCAATAAAAGAGTAAAATGTGATCAATTTTGGCTACAAAAAATGTTTGTACTTTAAAAATCTTTCAATAAAAATATGGCTGTATAGTAGCACATTTTCCTTTGAACATATCTAATAGATGACCACCCACCTCTGTGGACTAGTGGTCAGAGCTCCTGGCTACAGATCTAGGGGTCCATGATTCGACCCTCGCCGCTTACAGATTATTTGTGAAGTAGTGAGTCTGGAACGGGGTCAACTTAGTCTCGTGAATAAAGAAGTAGTGGCTATGGTCTAGAAAACTGGAATTAATGGTTGGAGAGTTTGTTATGCTGATCACATGACACCCTCTATCTGCAAATGTTGGCACTCTCTCCGCTAACATGCGGTGGCCGCTCGGTCGGCGTAGTTCTCTTGTAGGCTGACGCTATGAAGGTTTTTTTTAACAATCTAGTAGGGACAACAGGCTATTCTATGTAATCGACGCTCTAACCCCCAGACACCTACCCTTCCTCCGCCCACCCTTCCTGACAAGCTTTCGGATTCATTAGCATAATATATTTCCTTATTCCTTGTTCTCCCTTTTCTCCTCCTTATTTGCATATAATTAAATTTATTTTTTCTTCAACCCTTTACTGAAACTGGCGACTTATTTATTGATCTACTTGAGGGNGGGGGGGGAGGCCCTTCCCTTAATTCAAGCATGACATGTGAGCCCCCTAATTCACTTTCAACTGTGTCCACTACATGTGGTATTCTGTTTCACAAAGAGCAGTTTTATAATTAGTTCAACTGCCACCCGAAGCGCTAGGTGCTGATCTAACTCGCTTCCGCTATTATTATTCTCTTTACACTTTTTAATGTTTTCTTTAGCTGTTGAAAATAGCAGACAACTTGAATAAAAATAGGGGGAAAAATTGTTCAATTCACAGGTGTTAAAGGGTAGTCCGATATATTAAATATATCGATGTTTTTATATCCGATGTATTGATATATTATATCGATATATTGCCGCCATCCATCCCTAATCGCAGGAGATATCCGGTTATTGGGTAAGGATGAAAAAGGTAGAATTTAAAAGAAACAACCCCGTATTTTTGTTGAGGGTGCGTGTTAAATCTAGCTATTGTCATTCGGCATTCAAACTCCATATTTCCTGGCACAGGCTAACCAGACAGTGAGACTGAAGCCTTTGTCCACGTGTCCACCGATGTGTGTAAGATCCCTTATTCACTTATTAAATGAGTATGTTTATCTACAATGAGTGTAACAAACGGATCTGAAATCTTCCCGGACCGGTGTGTCGTGAAACACCAGAAACGTCAGCACTTTAATCTATACACATACACATTGGTCAGAGCTGGAAGCCATTTCAAGTAAATGGTCGAAATAAAATACTGATGGGCTATTATCCGTTTTCCAGTGGGTCTTACTACCCGTTCGAGTTATACATAGCATTTTAGAGAAAATATAGGCGTATTTACGTGAAGAGAGAGAGAGAGGGAAAATCTATCTCAATTCATCCGACCGGGATTTGAACCCCAACCTCTCCACCACCGGGAAACAAGTCTAATTAAGCCTGGCATTTAGACCACGTAATTCCATTTTGTGTGCCTAGAAAAACAACATTAATGTATTCTGTACACGGTGGGAAATAGGATTTGAATGACGTAGCGGCGAGTCGACGTACGATCTCACATGTTTATCTATTTATGTTTTAACTGATGAGTTTTTAAGATATAAAATTGAAACCAAAAACCATTAATTTTTTTAAATGATTCAAGAACTACTAGTACTATATTGTCGCGTGATTAAATGTTCACCTACAACTTAAGCTATTTGGTTTATTCACAAAAATGGCGAGTATAAATCTTTCCTGCCAGGATGAAGATTAAAAAGGTATTTGGAAGGATTTAAAGGTACAGAAGAAAAAGGTGGAAAGTCACATTACGCAAATTTTCCAAGTCATCAATTCCTATATCTAAAACCCAATAAGTACTAGCGTGCTTAGAGTGCTTAGGTGCGTCTATCTAAGACTGAATCCGCTTCTCATAGACTAATAGCTTCTAGCTCATCAAGTAAGCAAAATCGTTAAGGGCCAAGATATTGTCCGATAAAATGAAAAGTAAGAATTCTTTAACCTCTTTTATTGAAACGTTTTCCTCTTCTCTATCCCCCCCCCCCC
>CABFVX010001870.1:27334-52452 GCA_902151425.1 Timema shepardi | reverse complement strand
CCCCTCTCTCGTCGTTTGTTGACTGTCCGCTGTTCGTCCAGCTAATCCTCTCTCCCAAGAGTCCAATGTATCTCTGATTGTTACACTTGCTTGTGCCTCGCGGTCAACCCCTTCACCCGAAACGAGCTGTGTTGGGATTTTTTTTTAAATTTATTTGTTGCGGTCGAGTACTTTTTTCCCCCTCCCTCAAGCCAAATCCAACGCTACGTTCATTTGTTTGCTGGGTGCATCTCCTCGTCAAAATAATGACTCGAGGGTGGGAGGTGGGGGTGAACCTCACGTAGGTGTCCACCCTTGTTCGACAAGAGGCGTTGATGGTTGTGTATTAATTAATTGCGATGGCGGTGAGAGGTGACCCACTTGGAATGGGTGGTTTCTACAGTTCCCGGTCTATAGCGCCAGTACTGACTATCCCACTCTATAGCGCCAGTACTGACTATCAGCCGACAGTAGGAGCGAACTGTCAGTTTATTGAAGTGATTTACACTCGTGATCGAATTGAGTGTCTTTCACTCCCAAACGGTCACAAACCTTCCTCTCCCCATTAATGTTTTTTACACTCTCTCTCCAAGAGGATGCTCGTTAATTTACTTTCAATCTCATCTTTCGATCACATTGAGCTACTATGAGTAGATGATGGCCCTAACGAGTACTAAGACGGGTTAAACCAACAAAATAATTAAGGAGGTAAATTTCTAGGGGGTACAACAGCATTTGGTTTAGTCCACAACACTGAACACGTGGACAAGGTATCAGTCTAATTTTGGCCTAGTTTACTGGTGACGTAGAGGTTGGGGTTTTCTCTATATTATTTCCCCATTTTTACTTAACTCAAATGCGGGCACAATTCCTCTAAATTATACCTTTCTAATCTCTACCCAATTAATGTAAGTACGAGGACATCCAGGATTGATAGTAAGACGCAGTGAATGTACGAAACACACTGGCCTAAATGTGGAAACCTCTCCCGTTCACCTTGTAGGGATCGAACCCTGGCTATGTATTTAACAAATCCCATCAGTTGTGGCTCAGATCCTTGGAATGTTGTTTAGTCGAGGCTTCCTATAAGGTTCTAGCTTGAGCACAAATTGTAAAGGTTTCTCATATGTCTTCGATACAAACGAGTAGTCGAAATTACTTTTGGAACTAGGACTACTGTTAACGATAAATCAAACTCTGCGTGAAGGTACTCTATTTTTTTTAAATAAATTGTCTTTATTTCATATTTCCGGAACATAAGTTTGTATTTGCTATCAACTAAATAATCTATTATTATATCTAGTGCCCGTCTGGGCTACCTCACTCGTGGTCCACTTTGGGGAAAGAGGTTAGTTAGAACCAATATGCCGTTGGCCAGGGGGCGCCTGAATGTACTTATTGTGCGTCCTTTCCGTGGAGGCTCTTTCCATGTTCCGATGAGATGAGATGATGATAGTGAGTATGAGGGAGATAGTGAGTATGAGGGAGATAGTGATTATGAGGGAGATAGTGAGTATGAGGGAGGTAGTGAGTATGAGAGAGGTATTGAGTATGAGGGTGATAGTGAGTATGAGGGAGATAGTGATTATGAGGGAGATAGTGGGTATGAGGGAGATAGTGAGTATGAGGGAGATAGTGAGTATGAGGGAGGTAGTGAGTATGAGAGAGGTATTGAGTATGAGAGAGGTATTGAGTATGAGGGTGATAGTGAGTATGAGGGAGATATATAGTGAGTATGAGGGAGGTAGTGAGTATGAGAGAGGTATTGAGTATGAGGGTGATAGTGAGTATGAGGGAGGTAGTGAGTATGAGAGAGGTATTGAGTATGAGGGAGATAGTGAGTATGAGGGAGGTATTGAGTATGAGGAAGGTAGTGAGTATAAGGGAGGTATTGAGTATGAGGGTGATAGTGAGTATGAGGGAGGTATTGAGTATGAGGGTGATAGTGAGTATGAGGGAGATAGTGAGTATGAGGGAGATAGTGAGTATGAGGGAGATAGTGAGTATGAGGTAGATAGTGAGTATGAGGGAGGTAGTGAGTATGAGAGAGGTAGTGAGTATGAGGGAGATAGTGAGTATGAGGGAGGTATTGAGTATGAGGGTGATAGTGAGTATGAGGGAGGTAGTAAGTATGAGAGAGGTATTGAGTATGAGGGTGATAGTGAGTATTGAGGGTGATAGTGAGTATGAGGGAGGTAGTGAGTATGAGGGAGGTAGTGAGTATGAGAGAGGTATTGAGTATGAGGGAGATAGTGAATATGAGGGAGATAATGAGTATGAGGGAGATAGTGAGTATGAGGGAGATAGTGAGTATGAGAGAGGTAATGAGTATGAGGGAGATAGTGAGTATGAGGGAGGTATTGAGTATGAGGGTGATAGTGAGTATGAGGGAGGTAGTGAGTATGAGAGAGGTATTGAGTATGAGGGTGATAGTGAGTATGAGGGAGGTATTGAGTATGAGGGTGATAGTGAGTATGAGGGAGGTAGTGAGTATGAGGGTGATAGTGAGTATGAGGGAGGTAGTGAGTATGAGGGAGGTAGTGAGTATGAGAGAGGTATTGAGTATGAGGGAGATAGTGAGTATGAGGGTGATAGTGAGTATGAGGGAGGTAGTGAGTATGAGGGTGTGGAACCAGTGGAAACACTTATACCTAACTTAAACCTAACTAATCAAACCCTGGCGACCGCAGGGGAACTCTCCTTAAGAGAAAAATACCCAAGGAACCAGCTGGGAATCGAACGCGGGACCGATAGGATCGTAGCCAGATGTACTGACCACTAGAGTACGGGGCCTGACTGTGATATAGGATACACATTGAGCCCTATGTTTAAAATTTGAACAATGACGGGCACTGGCAGTAATGGATTTAGGAGTTGAATACGGAATGTTTTGATATGCTCTAAATAAGCAGCTTATTTCCGTTCATATTCAAATAATGGTGCCGATATTTATAATCAATTATGTTTGATATTGATATTAATAACATTTTATGAACATTGATCATGACTTTCAAACTGGAAGATATTTTAAAAATTTAGACTTTTCCAAAAATCAGCTAGGAATGTAGTTGCGTAGCGTAAAGATTGATTTAATTATTCTTGAATTAATTTTACCATTATTTTTAATTTGATATTATCTACAACTAGCTTGTTTAGCCGCTCTTCACAAGGGGAATCTATAAATTAACTTTGTTCCTTTTTTAATATGTAAAATTAACCACTGGGAAAAGAAGACAAATCATAATTTATGTTTAAATATTAATCCTTTATTAATTTGATTTGTGTTATAAAGCTCGAAAAGTAGGGTGGATAAAACGCAATATCAAAATAGAGATAAAATTTGAACGTGTATTAAAAGCTGAAACTTATTTTGAAGACTAAGCTATACCTTTTCTATACACAATATTTAAACTTTTTCCTGTTGGTGCTAATAGAAAAAGAAAGAAGAATGACATAGTATACATAATAGGCTGTTAAAGAGTTAAAATAAATTAAATTTACATAGTACAGTAACAGTTAACAGTTTAGAAAGTGAACTATTCATTTTCAACGTTTCTAACCTAATTCGATCCGCTTATTTGAATCTGTAATATTACATTTTGGTTTTATGGATTGTCCTATTGAACATTATCTTAAGGCCTAGGGGCATGCCAAAGTTTAAATGTATAGAATTTTTGAAGTGCTCGAATAATTCATGCTGACAAACGGCTATCAAAACTATATTTAATTAGGATGTTAAACACCCAGATGCACTCTTTATATCTTTATATAATATCTTCTTGTAACAATGACAATCCCAAACCAAATATGTCTACCAATACATTTTAAAAACAATCCTTGAAACAAAATAGTCAGCCCATAAACTAAATGCATGGACGAACATAATCTACACACACAAAAAACAATATTTGTCTAAGAATGATCATAAGATTTGTGAAAATAAATTATATGCATTGTTACATATTGAAAATGAGAGCATCCAAGTTTAACAAAGTGCATAAATGACTGTTAAAGAAAGAGATTGTTCCCTGCAATTTTCTTCCAAATTTACACTTTCATTATAACAAAATTGTTTTTTTAAATAGTTTGTGAAATTTTGAGGCCCCTATTTCTGGGATACAATTTCACTCTATGTTTATTTCTGGTGTTCTTTATACTTAAATATGATCACAAATATTCCAATTTTATACTACACCTAAAAGTGTTTTTGTACTAGTTTTAAAAATTATTTCCTAAGTCCCCCTATTTTCCAAATTTTAGTCATAAAATTAGAAAAGTTGAATACTTTTCAAGTTTTTGGGGTAATCTAGATCAATTTAAATTTTTTACCTGCCTAATTTTTAAAAAAGTTTTGTAAGTTTGCATCCCCCACACGCAACTTTCCCCTCCCCTGCCCCCATTTTACTTACCCTTGTTTTAAAATCATATATGTTCAGATTCTTATGATTATTAATTATTATTATTATTATTGATTATTTAGGAAATTTTTTGAGTACCGCTCCCCATTTTCTGGTCATTCATTTTGAATTTGTTTTTTTCAGTGTGTTTGGTGAAACTCTTAAAGGTGCCTGACAAACTTAAATCTTCTACAGCATTGATAATTAATTTTTAACTTAAGTTTTAGAAATTTCGAGATCCCAATTTAAGCAACCTTCACTTAGAAATTTCAAATATTTAAGAATGTGTAAGTTTTATTTGCTAAGGAAAGACGCTTTGCCTACTAATGTGAATAAAAAACAAATAACACAAAATATAATATTTATCTTTGGATTTAATAGGATGGATGTTTGTTTCCATCTCAAACCATTCATTTCCAAGGAGATTTATAATTGGTTTGATGATATTTCTAAGATCCTCGTTGCCAAGGAGACTTACAAAGAAGCTAGATATATATAATGCTACAGTGGTTTTGGCAAAGTATGAAATAAACGCATTTTTCTCTTGTGTTTCATATTTATTTTCAAGCTCTTTGTCTTTTTGAAGTCCCGGAATATGTTATCAATTCTTTTATTCGGGTTTATGTAAGTCTTGCGCCGTTTTCTTGTGGGTTTACCTAGTACCTAGGATTTAAGTTGGTCAGGTTAGGTTATTTTAGAATAGGGTATTTAAGTGAGGTTTGGTTAGGTTAGCTATTGTCCTCGCTAATATATAATGACTGGTTATTCTTTGAATTTCCTACGAAAAGTATGAAATACAACAGTAAAACTAATTTATTTCATGCTTTGCCAAAACTAATCTTGCACTATATAGAAAGCCTTGGCATTTTATAGAATGCCTGGATTACACGCATGTCGTTAACATATACATTAACAGTTAATATATTGGAATTGTTACAAATTTAAATCACAGTTGTAACAAAACCAACATTCAGTTTTTCGACACGGCTTCGCTCGCTGATTAGATAGAGTGATGGTATATAGCTTACACTATTCTTAAAGATAGGTTAGATGGAGTGATGGTATATAGCTTACACTGTATTCTTATTAGCTTACAATATATTCTTAAAGACAGGTTAGATAGAGTGATGGTATATAGCTTACACTGTATTCTTAAAGACAGGTTAGATAGAGAGATGGTATATAGCCTACACTGTATTCTTAAAGATAAGTTAGATAGAGTAATGGTATATAGCTTACAATGTATTGCTAAAGATAAGTTAGATAGAGTGATGGTATATAGCTTATACTGTATTCTTAAAGACAGGTTAGATGGAGTGATGGTATATAGCTTACACTGTATTCTTAAAGATAGGTTAGATGGAGTGATGGTATATAGCTTACACTGTATTCTTAAAGATAGGTTAGATAGAGTGATGGTTTATAGCTTACAATGTATTCTTAAAGATAGGTTAGATAAAGTGATGGTATATAGCTTACAATGTATTCTTAAAGATAGGTTAGATGGAGTGATGGTATATAGCTTACACTGTATTCTTAAAGATAGGTTAGATAGAGTGATGGTATATAGCTTACACTGTATTCTTAAAGATAGGTTAGATAGAGTGATGGTATATAGCTTACACTGTATTCTTAAAGATAGGTTAGATAGAGTGATGGTATATAGCTTACACTGTATTCTTAAAGACAGGGAGGTACAGCAGGAAAAGTCCCATCTCGAAACGTCGAGTACTTTTAAGTTTACCGGCAACAAACAAAAAGTCAAACAGAAAATAGAATTTATTGACCAATTTAGAGTTTTAATATAATGTAATATAAGATACTAGCAAAATTCACATAAAACAAATTACTAATATTTATAACAATATGTCCAGTGACCTGGAAATCCGGGGAAATGTCAGGGAAACTCATTGGAAAAGTCAGTGACTTTTATATAATAATTGGAATGTTTTTGTATTCACTAAAAAATCACGCAACTTTTATTTACAATAGTCAAAACCACATTTTTCTTTTTTCCTGTTTAGGTGGCTGCATGGTCTAAGACGTCAGACTAGTTGACAGAGGGATAGGGCTTTGTATCCCGGTCGGGCGTACTAAGATTTTCTACTTTCCCTCCACGCAAATTCTGGTACACCTATAAATTCAATCTTCCTCATTCTTAATTCATTAGCGTAACTGTTACATACGAGTATAGTCAGAACAGGTAGTAAGACAGGGTGCCAAAAAACACATTTGACTGTCATTTGCTACTCAGCGCTCATCTTTTTAACACAGCTGCCCCAGTTGAGCTTACCCTGAAAACCCTAGAAAAGTCAAGAAATCTTGGAATAGAGTGGGCTAGACACATGATTACGTTTCTATTATCTTTTGTATCCAGCTCTTTCTTTACTAAAAGTATTATATTGTGCTAGACAATCAGCGGCTTATGTGAATAGAGGCAGAGCTACGTATTTTATGATTCAATTTTCACATAGAAAATATTAATATTGAGTGTATTTAAACAAAAAAATAATCGGATAAGAAAACTTTGGCTATGTTTTGCACAAATATCTTAATCCATTAGGATTATTATTTTCGACATTTATGTTTAAATATGTATTAAGCTCGCTTTGGAAGCGAAGCTATCGAAGAAAAATATTACAAAATATTGTTTTAATATTTTCTTTTCAGTATCAGTGTGAAATCTAATGTTTGGAAACACGATATGGAGGGATGATTTTAAAAGAACAGTGTTCGGATAGGGAATGTGTGGGACTTACCTGGCTGGTTATCGACCCCACGTGATTGTGTCGCTATTGTTATTATTAAAATTTACCCCGTTTTACTACTCATTCAAGTTTCACTCATTCTATTTAGTTTACTGATAGGTTAGAGCTGTGGCAGGTAGAATTTAGAAGGGAATGCACCCGCAATTGAGTTAATAGAGTGATAGGGAAAACATCCTCAGTACACCCATTGAACCCTGGCCTCCCTGTTCACCAGCAAACCAAACCAGATGATTCTAACCTTTAGTCCGCGCGCGCGTACTAAATACGCTAGTAGTTTTAGGGATTAGGAAGGCTATATTCTTAAGAAGTTGGGTGACCTGGCGGTCTAGGGGTAAGGTGTCAGACTTCTGTGCTGGCGGCCGGGGTTCAATCCTCGGTCCTGGCACAGATTTATCTGATTACCAAACCCTTCCTTCACCTCTGACAATACATCTTGTGGATGTGGGGAATACCAGGCCTCCACCGTGGTTCGGATTCCACGTTTAACTGTAGTTCCTCCATTTCATCTCACAATCACCCTACCATTACACATTAGCGTAAGTGCGTATAACCCGAACGGTTAGTAGGACGCAGTGCTAATAATAATAATAATAATAATAATAATAATAATAATCTTAAGAAGTTTACCTGCATTTGCGTGTAGGTAGAGTGGAAAACTATTTTATTAAAAGCACCCGACCGAGGTTCAAGCCTCTATCTCCTCGCCATCGTAGCGCGTCAGAGCACGCGGCCACCTTAGCGGTTTTAGTTTTCATTGGGTCTTGTAGCAGAGCTGTAATCTATCAGCACTCCATCCATCTTGGTTGCTGTTAGTACATCTCTCTCGCGGTGTTTGCACGTAGAACACGCTAGATTGCACCTTGGGGCATTGTTTGGTTCGAGTAATCCATTATCTTCAAACTTACACTTCAAGGCGACCGCCTCGGTCAGCGATAAAGTATCAATAGTTGTCAGGCGTCGAGGTTTAAAATATAACTGTTTGTGCCGTTTTCAGGAACTACTTATCTAGTCTGTATTAGCTTACACTCCCTTTCGCCCTTCACCTACAACCACCCGTTGCCATGCCAATTAAAAAGAGGGGAAGTAAATTACTAAACTTATTATTTCAAGGTAAAGGGGAAATCTCTCTGTTAGTTTTCAGATATCATGAAATTTTTTCTTGTGAACCTGTCAAAACATTACTGTATTTGTTCGAGGAAGGTTAACTCTGGGGATCTTTTTCATTAAGAATAGTTTCTTAGCGCTGTAAATATGATTAGAAAGTTGTTAATAATGAACTAATCACACATTTGTTTCTGTTAATAAAACCCAAACTATAGTGATGTTATTATTATTATTAGCACCACGTCTTACTACCCGTTCGGGTTATACTCACTTACGCTAATGTGTAATGGTAGGGTGATTGTGAGATGAAATGAAGGACCTACAGTTTGACGTGCAATACGAACCACGGTGGAGACCTGGCATTCCTCACATTCACAAGATGTCTTGTCAGAGGTGAAGGAAGGGTTTGGTAATCAGATAAATCTTTGCCGGGACCTGGGATTGAACCCCGGCCGCCAGCATAGAAGTCTGACACCTTACCCCTAGACCACCAGGTCACCTATAGTGATGTTAAAGAAAAAGATAGTGGTTTGTATGTTGGCGTGAACAATATTTTAAAATAACGTACTGTAGAATTAAATATTGCGTTAGAGCTGAACGTCTGCGTGGCAGTTGCCCCCCCCCCCCGTCCCCCTCTACGGCCACTTGCAGGAACCTGATCAGGGAAGGACGCATTGAATGGAGGACTTGATGCGTCCCATACAGTTGCAGTGAGATAGTTAAGCTAACTCGGTATTTTGAGGAAGGTGGACCAAGGACTAAATGGTTGCCTAGGGCGCAAAGGTCCTAGAGCTACACTCAAACCAAATTCAGTTTTTAAATTTATTTTAACTTATTTGAGATATTTAACTTGCACTTTCTGAATCGACTGATTATATCAGCACATTACTTATAAACTAACTTTAATCCATAACAGCCACGATACAAGCCCCCGGCCATTATCTCATCACTGTGAAAGGGTAAACTCACATTTCAACGATGATACATATTTTGGCCATGTCAGGAATCGAACCTAGGACACTTATCTCAGTAGACACATGCTACCGACTCAACTAAAAGTTCGGACCAAATATAATTCTTTTTAATGCTTAAAAATATATATTTGAATTAAATAAGCAAATATTTATTTATAAATAAATAAAAAACATGTAAATATATTAACAATATAATAACTTTTATAGCTTTATGACATTTGGGGCTGCTTTGCCGGAAATCACTTTGATATTTAATTAAAAGCTTCCGAATATATTAAGAGAAAAGAAGGGAAATGAGAAATATTATTTTTGAATGCCTTGATTACATGGAGGAGATGAATTATATTTTATTTTTATACATCTCTTTTTGATTATTTTTTTTGTCCGCTATTTTGGTATCTTATTATTATTATTATTATTATTATTATTATTATTATTATTATTAGTCTTGCAGGAGACACGGTTTATTTATATTAAACAGAATACAGCTGGTGTAGGCCTACATGAAACCCTTGCGCTGATCATTTGTGAACCCCGTACTACGAACCTGCCTCGCATTTTATTAGACGTGAATTTATACACACGATTATTTCAGGATAAAAGATTACACCAGTGTGCGGTTTTATGCATTCTCCATGTATCAACATTTAAATTGGGATTATTGAAATTAAAAATTTTCATTCTTTTTTTTTAACTTACTAAAAGGATTTCATTCATCTCAATTTCTCTGTACCCGCTTCGGTGGCCGTATGGTCTAAGGTGCTACTCACACTAGACTGGACTGCAGAAGATGAAGAGATCATTATAAGATACCGGTCGAGTGGAGGGAGGGTTTTACAAAATTGTTTTCCACTCCCCTTCCATACAAATGCGGTTGCACTTCCTCTAAATGCAAACTTCTTAATCCCTAACACACTTTTGTAATTAGTACATAGTCGTACAGCCCAAACGGATAGTAAGACGTGGTACTTAAAACAAAATCTCTGTTTTCTAGTGAAGACTCCGGGTTAGCTCACCACTATCTTGTATTACCCATTCCCGGTTGTTTGACAATTAGCCATCTTCCTACCATAATCCTAATATACAAGAGGGTTAATCTATGAAATAAGGCCGGTTAGATGGCTAATTGTAATAAAATCAGGACATATTAGGTAATACAGCTTAGAGTGTTCAGTTACGCCATGTCAAGATACAGCCCGCTTCGTAAAACCACTTCGAATTCGCCAAGTAGGCAACGCCGTTAAAGAGGAAGATAGCATATATATATTTCAGCACCGCGTCTTACTGCCCGTTTGGGTTATACACTTATGTGCTAATTACTGTAATGGTTTTAGGGATTAGAAAAGTTATATTTATTGGAAGTGGACCCAAATTTGCGTAGAGGGAAAGTGGAAAACCATTTTGGGAAAAACACCCTCAGTACACCTAACTGAGATTTGAACCTTGATCTCACCTTCATCGGCAGTCTAGTCTACAGATAGAGTAGCGCTTCAGACCACGCGGCCACCGAAGCGGATAGCAAGATATTGTCCGATAAAATGGCAAGTAAGAACTCTTAGCCTCTGTTATTGAAACGTTTTCCTCCCCTCTATCCCCCCCTCTCTCCTTTGTTTACTATGTCCGCTGTTATTCCAATTAATATTTACCACCACCATGATGTATTACCTATACGCCGATTTTCTTACCTTCTGAAAGGCCTTTTCCCCTACCAGAACCTTACTGTATGTTATAATTCTGGTAGTAAAAAGGGTCTTCCAGATGGTTATTCGTAATGAAATCTGGAAATAGCTAAGTGAGACGTGTTCACAGTTTCTCCAGATTGCTAACAGTCGAGATCAGCTCTTCCAGTCTAGTGCGCGTATAGTTATGACGGCACAGGAATGCTAGACCAACTTGTATCCTTGTCGCTGTTGAGAATCATCGACCGATAGTTCTCGATCTGTGACGAGGGCGTCCACCTTTCGAACGGGCGATACTACGGCCAGCCTTCATGGAGAACGTTTAGAAGAAGCTCCAATGGTGCAGCCAAGTAGATTTAGTAAAGGGTCAACCCAGTCCGATTCGGCCAAACTCTCGCAATAGACTGGGCTGCCGCTGACGGGGAGATTGGCTTTCAAATCCCGGTCGTGTGTACGAGGATGGTTTTTCATAAATTGTTTTCCACTCTCCTGTCACGCAAATGCAAGTATACTTACTCTAAAATCAGCCTTCCTTATCTCTAACATATCAGATTAATTAGTTCACATGTGAACAACCCGAATCGTTAGTGAAACGGGCCCACTTCGGTGGCCGCGTGGTCTAACGCGCTGCTCTCGCAGTAGACTCGAATGCCGATGACGGGGAGATAGAGATTCAAATCTCAGTCGGGTGTAATGAGGATGACTCTTCCAAAATGGTTTTCCACTCTCCGTCTACGTAAACGCGGATACACTTCCTAGAAATATATCCTTCCTAATCCCTAAAACCATTAGCGAAATAAACACATAAACGTATAGCCCGAACGTGTAGTAAGGTGCGGTACCAAGAAGAAGTTATTGTAACGCAGTGATTAAAAAAAAACCACGTATCTTCATCGAGAGAGTAGCTATAAGCTATTTTTCTACCCTAAAACCAATATTTATCAGGTAAACTGCGATGTTGATCTACTATAGCTCACCGCTGAAACTGGGAAATAACTGGGCAAATAAAATCAATCAAGAGTACCCTATTACGAAGAGAGAAGGAAACCTTTAAGCCAAAACGAATAAATAAAACTATTTAACCAGGTATTTAAATTGAAAACTCATATCCTCTGTATTTAATTGCAGTGTTAGTTTTAACTCGTAGAGTAAATATTCCTTTTACTATCTATCTTGTTTCCTTGAAACACAAACATACCTAAAATACCTAATTGTTCTATCACAGCACACAAATACACGGCCCACAGAGCACATCAGATATAAAGACAGAAAATGGCTAAATTAGCAAGTATGCCACAGCCAATTCTCATTCTGACAGAGCGAAGTTGCCATTTTCTTATTAATAGTATCAATGAAGCGTTTTGTCCAGCTTAGTTTTAACCGTCTATAGTTGCATTCATTACTTCCGAAACCTCGTATGTCTCATTTACCTTGAAGTTTATTTTTGTGTGAACCAATATTTTGAGACTAAGCCATTACAATGCTTTGAGCTTGCAACTGGTCCATAACACTGATATTCAACCTGTGGTACGCGTACCCATGGAGGTAAGCGAATCTTCTCCAAGGGGTACGCCGAAATGTTTTTAATTTGCGTACAGACCCTCATGAACAACGTTTTATTTTTTTATTTTGGATAAATTGTATCAGCAATTGAAATTTTATAATTTTACCTGACTTTTTATGAATTCATAGAACAAAATGAACTCTCAGTTAGTGATGCCATGATTGAAATAATTAAAATGTCACATGCTCAGCCTCAGTAAAGCATTTCTGAAATACTTTCCACATATTGAGAAAGAAGACAAAACACATGATTGGAGAGTTACTCCTTTCGATATTACGACAGTCACTTCTTCTGAAATTTCCATAAGGTTTAAAGAATAATTGAAATTTCTGCTGCTAGCATTCTAAAAGCAACATTGAAGACTACGTCATTTTGCGATTTCTGAACAGTAGCTTACCATGAGTCCAAGGACTTAGTGACATTGCTATTTTATTTGTGTGAACAAGGCTTCTATGCAATGACATCAATTAACTCTCGTCCCCGGATTGAACTACTAGATTCTAGAAAACAACAGGCCTCATCCCCAGATTGAACTACTAGATTCTAGAAAACAAGAACAGGCCTCATTCCCAGATTGAAATACTAGATTCTAGAAAACAAGTCAATAGAACGTGTGGGTTTAGTATAGGTTGGCCTTAATATTGACTTCATTTCTATTTGTTTTAGCCTTAGAGTATGCTATTAGGGTAATACATCAAACGGTACATTGCAGCTATTAGGACACGTAGATGATTTAGCTTGGTTTGGGAATAAATAGTAAGGAAGCTGTTGCCAGAAATGCCAATATTTTACTAAATACTCGTACTAGTAAGGAAATAGGTTTAGAAGTAAACACTGATTGAGTACGATAATTTAGAGTACTTATCACAAGATATTGTTAGTATAATAAAGTCACGTGGATTACGATGGGCAGGACATCCAGCACGAATGGGAGAATATAAAACCTTGTCCATGGTACTGACTAGCAAACCCAATGGAAAGAGATCATTGGGAAGAAATGGACACAGATGGGAGGATAAAATTACAACTAGTTCAAGATAGATGTAGGGTGTAATGAGGTGGAATGGATACAACTAGCTCAAGATAGATGTAGGGGGAATGAGGTGGAATGGATACAACTAGCTCAAGATAGATGTAGGGGGAATGAGGTGGATTGGATACAACTAGCTCAAGATAGATGTAGGGGGAATGAGGTGGATTGGATACAACTAGCTCAAGATAGATGTAGGTTGGAATGAAGGGGAATGGATATAACAAGCTCAAGATAGATGTAGGGGGAATGAGGTGGAATGGATACAACTAGCTCAAGATAGATGTAGGTTGGAATGAGGGGGAATGGATATAACTAGCTTAAGATAGATGTAGGGGGAATGAGGTGGAATGGATATAAAAAGCTCAAGATAGATGTAGGGTGGAATGAGGTGGCATGGATACAACTAGCTCAAGATAGATGTAGGGGGAATGAGGTGGAATGGATACAACTAGCTCAAGATAGATGTAGGGTGGAATGAGGTGGAATGGATACAACTAGCTCAAGATAGATGTAGGTTGGAATGAAGGGGAATGGATATAACAAGCTCAAGATAGATTTAGGGTGTAATGAGGTGGAATGGATACAACTAGCTTAAGATAGATGTAGGGGGAATGAGGTGGAATGGATACAACTAGCTTAAGATAGATATAGGGTGTAATGAGGTGGAATGGATACAACTAGCTCAAGATTGATGTAGGGTTTAATGAGGGGGACTGGATACAACTAGCTCAAGATAGATGTAGGTTGGAATGAAAGGGAATATATATATATCTAGCTCAAGATTGATGTAGGGTGTAATGAGGTGGAATGGATACAACTAGCTTAAGATAAATGTAGGATTTAATGAGGGGGACTGGATACAACTAACTCAAGATAGATGTAGGTTGGAATGAGGTGGAATGGATACAACTAGCTCAAGATGGATGTAGGTTGGAATGAGAGGGAATGGATACAACTAGCTCGAGATAGATGTAGGTTGGAATGAGATGGAATAGATATATCTAGCTCAAGATAGATGTAGGGTGTAATGAGGTGGAATAGATACAACTGGCTCAAGATAGATGTAGGGTTTAATGAGGGGGACTGGATACAACTAGCTCAAGATAGATGTAGGGTTTAATGACGGGGACTGGATACAACTAGCTCAAGATAGATGTAGGTTGGAATGAGGTGGAATGGATACAACTAGCTCAAGATAGATGTAGGTTGGAATGAGGTGGAATGGATACAACTAGCTCAAGATAGACGTAGGTTGGAATGAGGGGGAATGGATATAACTAGCTCAAGATAGATGTAGGGTGTAATGAGGTGGAATGGATACAACTAGCTTAAGATAGATGTAGGGGGAATGAGGTGGAATGGATACAACTAGCTTAAGATAGATTTAGGGTTTAATGAGGGGGACTGGATACAACTAGCTCAAGATAGATGTAGGGTTTAATGAGGGGGACTGGATACAACTAGCTCGAGATAGATGTAGGGTTTAATGAGGGGAACTGGATACAACTAGCTCGAGATAGATGTAGGCTTTAATGAGGGGGACTGGATACAACTAGCTCAAGATAGATGTAGGTTGGAATGTGGGGGACTGGATACAACTAGCTCAAGATAGATGTAGGTTGGAATGACGGGGAATGGATATAACTAGCTCAAGATAGAAGTAGGGTTTAATGAGGGGGACTGGATACAACTAGCTCAAGATAGATGTAGGTTGGAATGAGGTGGAATGGATATAACTAGCTCAAGATAGATTTAGGGTTTAATGAGGGGGACTGGATACAACTAGCTCGAGATAGATGTAGGGTGTAATGAGGGGGACTGGATACTACTAGCTCGAGATAGATGTAGGGTTTAATGAGGGGGACTGGATACAACTAGCTCGAGATAGATGTAGGGTTTAATGAGGGGGACTGGATACAACTAGCTCAAGATAGATGTAGGTTGGAATGAGGTGGAATGGATACAACTAGCTCAAGATAGATGTAGGGTGTAATGAGGTGGAATGGATACAACTAGCTCAAGATAGATGTAGGGTTTAATGAGGGGGACTGGATACAACTAGCTCAAGATAGATGTAGGGTTTAATGAGGGGGACTGGATACAACTAGCTCAAGATAGATGTAGGGTGTAATGAGGTGGAATGGATACAACTAGCTCAAGATAGATGTAGGGTTTAATGAGGGGGACTGGATACAACTAGCTCAAGATAGATGTAGGGTTTAATGAGGGGGACTGGATACAACTAGCTCAAGATAGATGTAGGGTTTAATGAGGGGGACTGGATACAACTAGCTCGAGATAGATGTAGGGTGTAATGAGGGGGACTGGATACTACTAGCTCGAGATAGATGTAGGGTTTAATGAGGGGGACTGGATACAACTAGCTCGAGATAGATGTAGGGTGTAATGAGGGGGAATGGATACAACTAGCTCGAGATAGATGTAGGGTTTAATGAGGGGGACTGGATACAACTAGCTCGAGATAGATGTAGGGTTTAATGAGGGGGACTGGATACAACTAGCTCAAGATAGATGTAGGGTGTAATGAGGTGGAATGGATACAACTAGCTCAAGATAGATGTAGGGTTTAATGAGGGGGACTGGATACAACTAGCTCAAGATAGATGTAGGGTTTAATGAGGGGGACTGGATACAACTAGCTCAAGATAGATGTAGGTTGGAATGAGGTGGAATGGATACAACTAGCTCAAGATAGATGTAGGGTGTAATGAGGTGGAATGGATACAACTGGCTCAAGATAGATGTAGGGTTTAATGAGGGGGACTGGATACAACTAGCTCAAGATAGATGTAGGGTGTAATGAGGGGGAATGGATATAACTAGCTCGAGATAGATGTAGTGTTTAATGAGGGGGACTGGATACAACTAGCTCAAGATAGATGTAGGCTGGAATGAGGTGGAATGGATACAACTAGCTCAAGATTGATGTAGGGTGTAATGAGGTGGAATGGATACAACTGGCTCGAGATAGATGTAGGGTTTAATGAGGGGGACTGGATACAACTAGCTCAAGATAGATGTAGGGTTTAATGAGGGGGACTGGATACAACTAGCTCAAGATAGATGTAGGTTGGAATGAGGTGGAATGGATACAACTAGCTCAAGATAGATGTAGGTTGGAATGAGGGGGAATGGATATAACTAGCTCGTGATAGATATAGGGTTTAATGAGGGGGACTGGATACAACTAGCTCAAGATAGATGTAGGTAGGAATGAGGTGGAATGGATACAACTAGCTCAAGATAGATGTAGGTTGGAATGAGGCGGAATGGATATAACCAGCTCGAGATAGATGTAGGGTGTAATGAGGGTGACTGGATACAACTCGCTCAAGATAGATGTAGGGTTTAATGAGGGGGACTGGATACAACTAGCTCGAGATAGATGTAGGGTTTAATGAGGTGGAATGGAGAGAACTAGTTCAAGATAGGGATAGTTGGCGTACTATTTTAATCGCGGTAAGTAACTTTAGAGTGCTTAATGTCACAGAGTAATTAAGTGATCTCCGCGTCTTACTACCCGTTCGGTATATACGCTTATGCACTAGTTACACTGTTGTGTTATGGATGACCAATGTTGAGTTTAGAGGAATTGTACCCTTATTTGCGCGAAGTGATGGTTGGAAACCGTTTAGTAAAAACTTATTTCAGTACACCCAACGGGGATTAGAACCTCGATCTTCGCATCATCGCTAATTCTATCTATTTCTAGAGCTATGCCTTACAACCGAAATTTATCTTAGCAAATTAATTGAATACAATATAGATCTACTTAATTTTCTAGAAATAACTAATTTACTGGTATATTATCAAAGTTGATGGTTGTATTTGCGCTACAGCTATATGATCTGTAAATTTAATGGTTTCAATAAACCATGGTATTCACACATCCCTGAACTAAACCTAAAAATCCTTGCTATCAAATCATTTTCTTAAGTGCTTACAACTGCTAATCACCAATTATTTTACCTGGGAATGTTTTGTGAACAAATTTGTGTAAGATAGTCATACATCAGCCATAAACATCTTCGAGAAGATATTAAGAAGATAATTCTGAATTCACCTCACTGAACAATGCCCAGAGGGATAGTAAAACAAAGGCCTTACTTTCATATTCTTCATATTATTGTAACTTATTGTATATTTGGATACACTCTGACGATAGACACACATTCAAACAATCATTACCTGTTTACAATTAATCAATGTGAAGACACTCGTCAAATAAACATTTCAGTTTCAATAATTAAATAAACATTTAAGTAAACTCACAGAGAATATAGTTTTATAACTCTGAAACCTTAGCGTCGTTAACTTAGTGTCTCACCTTCAGTCTCATCGGGGTTCGAATCCTGGCTCGATGAAAATGCGTGCTTTTTCCTCAATGATTTATCACTCTCCTTTTTCCAAAATGTGGGTGCACTTCTTTTAAAATTTTGTCATGAGGAGTAAGATGTGTTGCACAAAATTAAACCAACGTGTGGTTTCAATGATCGTGTCTGTACAATCAAGTGCCGCTACATCTTGAAACATTATTCTCGTTTATGCCTGATAAATTTTTTTTACGTTTCTTATTTCTAGTCCATAAAAACGGGTGGGGAGGGGGACATCGTCACTTGACGTGCGAGCGAGAGCATCCGGGCCGATTGGAGAATGTTCTCGATGAAAGACGTGTTTCATGCGGCCCAGGCGGGTTATTAATGAGTTATCACGACTGTAATGAAGAGGATCGTATATCGTCCCGTCAAGAGAGGGAGGGTGTGTGTTTCTTACTACCTCTTAGTGGCTGCGTTTTGGGGTTTTCTTTCGATGGAAGAAGAGACAGTGAGAGTTAATACAACAGTGTTAAATGGATGCCTTCCAACCAACCGCACGCGTCTTTTAGATGTAGTGTTGTTCCATTTGACGTCCTAGCTGGCTCGTCTGCTCGTTCGTTACTGAGCGTGTTAATAGTTCCCTCAATCCTCGCATCTCGCAAACCGTTAACATCCTCTTTCAAAACCAAGATAAGACTTTCTTGATGTCATTAAATGTGTTTGTTTGTTATTTACGTCACACTACGGGGTAAAAAAGATATATCAACACATAAAATATATCAATTTTTCAACAAAAACAAAATACTATTATGAATGTCATATTCATAATCATATCAATGTTTTAGTAGGTACCTGGTATCTGATGTATTGCTCGATTTTTAGATATATTTATTTTTTGGACTACTCTTGTGGATGAAAATAATTTCAAGTATTACCTAAGCTTTCTCTTTTTTAATTAAATTAGTGTATATTTTCCCTACTTTTATTTAAACTTGTCTGCTCTTAACAAGAGTTAAACAAAGCATTAAAAAGTGAAAAGCAAAGAAGAATATTACTAACAGAACAGCATCCATAATAATACCACCGTTCCAGCTCAATTCAATACATCAATAATATATCGATATAATTTATAAACATTTGATCTCTATATCGTAGCTTTCGATAAAAACCTTGCGAGATTGACATGTTAGGGAAAGTTTTCATTCCTACCCGTAAGGATTATCTGTATATTAACACAAATGAGATAGGTTTGAAGAGGATATAATGTAAAACAAGTGGGCTATTTGCATTTGTGTGGAGGGTGAGGGGAAAACAATTTTGAAAAAACTTAGAAAAACTTAGAAAAACCGATAAATTCACGTATATTGGTATACGGACTAAGGCGTCAGCTTGTCTAACTATGAGTGGGAGGTTGAGGCTCGACTCCCGACCTGTTGTAATGAGGGTGGTTGGTTCTACATTATTTTTCACTCTTCCTACACGCAAATGCTGGCACATTTACTTTAGAACGATATATGTTCATCTCTCCCCCAGTAGTGTAAGGGCCAGTTTCATAGTCAAATTTAGTACGCCTCAAGTGCGACGCTACACTAAATACAAGACGATACCTACCTAAACTCGAATGGATTGGGCCGTTCTCGCATAGGAAACTGGCCCATCCCATTCTGGTTTAGGTAGGTGTCGTTATGTACTTAGTGTAGCGCCGCACTTGAGGCGTACTAAATTTGACTATGAAACTGGCCCTTAAAATACTTACATTCCGGAGGGATAATAAAACTGGGTGCACAAAAGCATACCCGGCCGGCTTTGAATCCCAACCTCCAAGTTACAGGAAAACCATTCAAGACAAGGCAGATTATATTGTTCCCTTGACCATCAGTGCCGTTTTTCATTTAAAATAAAAAGCGTATTGTGATATTCTTTATTCAGAATGGTCGCATTGGTTTTATTCCTTTTAACATGTGTAATGATTGTCCATATGAAATGGTGTTCAAAGAAGTTACAAATACTAGGCCTATAACCTCATGGGGGTTTGCTTTGAGCCGGTGATCTCCAACGCTAAATCTAATGGAATTATCCGAGTGTCTTGTTTGCTTTGAGCCGGTATCTCCAACGCTAAATCTAATGGAATTATCCGAGTGTCTTGTTTGCTTTGAGCCGGTCATCTCAAACGCTAAATCTAATGGAATTGTCTGAGTGTCTTGTTTGCTTTGAGCCGGTGATCTCAAACGCTAAATCTAATGGAATTGTCTGAGTGTCTTGTTTGCTTTGAGCCGGTGATCTCAAACGCTAAATCTAATGGAATTATCCGAGTGTCTTGTTTGCTTTGAGCCGGTGATCTCAAACGCTAAATATAATGAAATTATACGAGTGTCTTGTTTGCTTTGAGCCGGTGATCTCAAACGCTAAATCTAATGGAATTGTCTGAGTGTCTTGTTTGCTTTGAGCCGGTATCTCCAACGCTAAATCTAATGGAATTGTCTGAGTGTCTTGTTTGCTTTGAGCCGGTGATCTCCAACGCTAAATCTAATGGAATTGTCTGACTGTCTTGTTTGCTTTGAGCCGGTATCTCCAATGCTAAATCTAATTAAATTGTCTGAGTGTCTTGTTTGCTTTGAGCCGGTATCTCCAACGCTAAAGCTAATTAAATTGTCTGAGTGTCTTGTTTGCTTTGAGCCGGTATCTCCAACGCTAAATCTAATTGAATTGTCCGAGTGTCTTGTTTGCTTTGAGCCGGTATCTGCAACGCTAAATCTAATGAAATTGTCCGAGTGTCTTGTTTGCTTTGAGCCGGTATCTCCAACGCTAAATCTAATTGAATTGTCCGAGTGTCTTGTTTGCTTTGAGGCGGTGATCTCAAACGCTAAATCTAATTAAATTGTCTGAGTGTCTTGTTTGCTTTGAGCCGGTATCTCCAATGCTAAATCTAATTGAATTGTCTGAATGTCTTGTTTGCTTTGAGCCGGTATCTCCAACGCTAAAGCTAATTAAATTGTCTAAGTGTCTTGTTTGCTTTGAGCCGGTGATCTCCAACGCTAAATCTAATGGAATTCTTAACTCAGTTTCTAAACAGTTTTTTGTTTCATATAAGTTTTGGTTTTTGTGTGTGATTCTCGTCTTACTAACTAACTATCCAAGCTATCCACAGCAAAAGATTAGGGAAAATAAATTTTGGTTTAGAGGAAATATACCATCATTTGCGCGAAGAAAGATTGGAAAACCACTTAATAAAAACTCTCATGAATACATGTGGCTGGTATTCGAACCCTTACCTCTACTTCACCGTGACACTAGACCCGATAAGGTTGACGCTGATGTTGGTCCTTGAAGTACATTACTTATTTTGGGTAAACACTTGCCACCAAACCTCGACCCCGTGGGATTGTTCTCTCGAGACCACTTGTCGGTGGCGCGTGGGTCTAGCTAGAGTTGAACGTCCAGCGCGGGCCGGCCGAGTGTCGCGCCCCCAGATGTGCGTGGCCCCGAGAGACTCTTGACGCAGTGTGGTCGGTAGGGAATTAAACACTTGTCATGGAGGTGGGCTTCGCCTTGCCTCCTACTTCACACACACTCGCTTGTTGGCTGATTGCTCGTTCTTCCTTTGTTGGAGCTAGAGGCTTCCGGGAGGAATATTGGGCGTCATCCGCGCAGTTCCTTGCACTTATGAAAGATGTCTACAAACAGAAGAGGGGCCCCATATTTTCTTTGACTTTGGCAACGTCTCAAGAAAATAAATACAAATTTCTCGAGAACACAAGGTTTTTTTTTATCTTCGCGTTTCACCACTTTCCTCGGCTGCACGCAAATAATTACACTATTAGAGTAGGTACTATAATGGTAGGCAACATGTAAAGGAAGTGCACCCGCAAGTATAGGGGCCGCCTCTGCAGGGAGCTGTAAATGACATTTGACTTAGTGCCGGGTTCATCTCCCGCCTCTACTTTAATACATCATTATGAAAGACTTTTCATTAACAACCTCTTTGGAATTTGCGGGTTTTTTTATGTTAATTTTTGAAAATATCTTTATGTTTTGAGAGAATAAATTAAGATTACGGGTGGAAAGGCGGGAAAGTCACACTACACACATGTTCTAGTATCACAACTTTTATAACTCGAAATCCAGAATGTATAAATATATATATTAATTTAAATATGACACATATTGTTTTAAACCATGATCTAAAGTGTATTAGAAAGTTACGTATATCATATGGCAGCACTAACTCAATTTGAGGTAAAATTGAACATTCACTCTTTTCCTCTGTATCCTTTAAATGTAAATAGGCCCAAGACTTCCATTATATCCCTGGTGTTAAGGTGGCCACCTAACGAATTGCCGAGACACCGCATTATTTAACCAGTGATTTGTTATTTCAAAATATGGTTCAAGCCAAAATGTAGGTGAAAGGTATCAAAAAGTTACTTTAGGATTAAAAAACTTATATTTTAGTATTTAAAAACATATTAATTAACAGATGAAATTATTTTGTTTTCACTTACGTTTCAAGTGAGATGTATTATTTCTGCGATCAAAGTAAGTATGTAGCCTTCATCAAATAAGTACAAAACAGAAATATTTAAAAATAATTTGTTTTGAAGATTTAACACTGCCATTCTCATAAGAAACACAGCAGCGTGAGGATCTGTCCTTTCTTGTAGGTGACACCCTTAAATCTCATAATTTAAAAACAAATGTACTAGTTTTTTATTCCTGGGTTTTTAATCCATCCATCCTCGTTTTACTGCCAGGCTGGGCTAGCCACAGTGAGAGAAGAGCGATTATCTCTCAGAAATACAAAGATTTCACTCAAGAGCGCTACTTGCAGAGAGACACATCCAACTATTCACCCAAACAAAAGTTATCTTCAAATAATAACTTTGGTTTTGTTATTTAATTCAATTTATAATTAAGGGATACATTGACGGATGAATACAATGTTTGTGATGTTTTAATTGGCTGTATAGTTTTAAAATTCTAGCACACACAAATTAAATTTAAACCTAGATTTATGCGAGCAAATTAGATTATAATAAATGCAATATTCAATCAATCCCTATGTCTATCCCACCATAGATATATGTTTATAAATATAGATAAAGCTATCTATCACAAACCCTCGTATTTGTGACGACACATTCAACCAATCAAAAACACACACAAAGTCAGTGATGGCAAATATAATTAGCTATTTTCAATTATTTAAAATTTTTGTTTCTATTTAACTTAAAATCCTTAATACTTAGATAATCTCTAATGTTAAAAATAAAATTAAAAATTCCTTGAACTATTCTCACTGTGTATTTGAAAGGAATTTTGAATCAGTTTTCCAAATAGATTTCATATTTCATTAAATATCCTCAGTATATGTAAGTTATATAGTTTTTAACTTATTTTATGTTTTAAAAATTAACTGGTACATAAAATAGCAATAAAGGTTATCTAACTATTGAGTAAATTAGCCAATCCAACCAACCTGCACGTTTTGAGAGAAATGTTCTAAGTCATCAGCCACTGACACTTTGCATGGACCACCTTCAACCCCAAAACATCTCTCTAATAACATTATTATTATGTGTTCTGTCTTAAGACAGGCCCATCTCTTTTGTCAGTGAACTTAGACCGCCAATGCGCCATGCCCACTTCCTCTTTCCTTGACGTCATCCAATATTAGAATCCTTCTTCCTAAGCTTCTCTTTCCCTCAACCTTTCCTTTTATGACGTCATGTAGAAGACAATTCTTCCTAAGGATGTGTCTGATCCAGTTTCCTTTGTACCTAAGAATCACAACCCAAATGGTTCTCTTCTCACCCACTCTTCTAAGGACTTCATTTGTCACCCTGTCTGTCCACCTGATCCTCTCAAGTCTTCTACAATCTAAAGCACCCCATTTCAAAGCTTTCCAAGTTTTTCTTTTCCATCTTCCTGAGCGTTCAAGTTTCTGCTCCAAACAGCGCGATGCTCCAAATTTAGAATTTCATCATTCATAGCTTTTTTTAATTGGGCCCATTACCCTACCTTTTTCACATTTTCAAATTATACTTCCGGTTTTTTAATTTCAAAAGTTTGCTCAAGATATCTGTTGGGATGACCATTGAGAAACTTTGACCAGAAACTTAGTGGGGTCAAAATGTATTCATAATGTTGCACGATATCGGACATGTCGCGAATTATTCGGAGTTCACTAGGAAAGTGATCACAGGTTCTAACTGCCACGTTCGTGAAATCCAAAAAGCTAATGATGATCTGAATAAAGTTTTACATTATTATTATTATTAACATTATGTTCGTGGTCTACGAACCAAATCAAGGGAACTATTCACAAATGTTTGTTTGAATGAATGGTTGAAACTTGGCTCTCTAGTGAGTTTGTTAATGATAATTACTTTCCCCCTGACTATAATGTTTATATAGCCGATAGATTATACGATGAAGCTACTATCTCGAGGGGTGGTGGTGTTTTCATTTCTGTCATTGATTTTATTTCTGGTGTGGCCAGGAGGACTGACCTATAGAATAATATGGAATGGGTCTGGATTGAGATCCCAACATTTGATAGCCTAAAACTATTAATTGGGAACATATATCTTGCTACCCAAATAACAGTCGAATCATTTAACAATTACTTTACATTTCTTGAAGGTGTTTTGGCTAACTACCCCTATCGAATGATACTACTCGGTGATTTTAACTGCCCCCAAATTGATTGGAAATATCATCATGCTCAGAGCATTTCGCATTTCTACATTAAATTTAAAGCTACTCAACTTCTTGCTTCGACCAACATATTAGGATTAGAACAACTTAATGAAGCTGATTATGACACTAACCTCCTTGACCTTGTTTTAGTCCAGTCAACAAAGTAAAAATAGGGGAAATAATTCGTGTAGTCACAAATTTTTGTACAGTGGTAGGGAGGAGTACCATAAACAACATACTAAAAATCCTGACCGGTGGGGGGTGAGCGGGGGGGTAGGGGAGCGTTTAAAGGTCATTCTTCCACGTTATTCTCGTATAACTCGAAAACCGTGACCTCTAACGAAAAGGTGTTCATGTACAAAATTAATCTACATTAAATTCCCTACAAAAAAGTTCCTATTCATTTTTTCTCTAGGATGAATTGTTTATGATATGCAGGGGATAGAAAAATCGTGGATTATTAAAAATAGTGTTTTAATGGTATAAAATTAATGTTTAATGTTAAATGAACTTAGTTTAGAACAACTACATTACTTATTAAAAACAAACCTCTTATCTTGAATGTGTAAATCTCAAAAATCAAC
>CABFVX010001870.1:3485-19469 GCA_902151425.1 Timema shepardi | reverse complement strand
GGGGGGGGAGGGGTAACTTAAAGTGTCACTCCATCTGAAGGACGCGGCAAATTAGAAGCTCACTACGTCCAAAGAGGATTTTTGTTATTTATATTAAGTCATTTCACTCTCCATTCTCTTGTTCATTTATTGTTTAATTTTCGTTTCTTTCGCACTTTTACGCAGCCATGTCCCTTTCATTCGCTTTATGGCCCGTCCACAACCAACATACCCGCTTGTCGGACTCGCAACTACGCAATCGCAAATATCTACAATGACAAATTGTAAAACGTAATTTCAACCAATAGGGACAAACATCAATGATGACTATAAAAGTAAAATTCATATTAATGTTTTCAAGTAAGAAAAAAATATTTAAATTGCTAGATACACATGGTTTTAATTGAAAATCCTGTATTAATTACTATACATTTCCAAGCGTTTTTGTCATAGACCGAATAACTTCAAATTATTTGATTTTAGTAGTCTATCCATACTGTTTTTTTTATTGGCTGAACGCAAGCCAACGCAACTACATAAACGCAAGAGATGGACAATTTTGATCTCCTCCCGACAAGCGGGTGCGTTTGGTTGTAGACGGGCCATTAGCCATCCTGTATTTTTATTTTATATTTTAGTTTAATTATTGTATTTGTGTTTCAATGACCGGATTTGGGTGGACGAGTATTTAATGCAAATTATTAATCATAATTTTGTCAGTTGTTAATCTAAATGTATAAAAGTAGGCTATTATACCTTATATAAGAGTGTCAACATAGTTTGATCATTATACATATAACGATTAAACTATGTTGACATATATATATATATGTGTGTGTTTGTGTGCTTGTAGTGTGAAGAATTTAATTGAAGCATGCATTTTTACCATTCTCGGGTATCTTCTTCTTTTTAATCCAATTTCTCGAAGTTGGTCGAGATCCCCCCACCCCCCCTAGGGCTCCCCCAAGGAGGTGAATCTATTAAGGGTGAAAGAAAGTTTTTACGCCGAACCTTTCTCTGTTATCATTCTTTTACGAGAGCCATCAACCTGCATTATATATTCTGATTACCGTGTAGATTATTTTTAAGACAGCTCTGTTTAATGACTGTGGGTGTAATGTACGGCCAAGGTGTGGGAAAGTGTACAATTACCTGACGCGATAATTCTCACGTTCTTGGAGCAGGCGGGCAGGTTCATAACACCGTGTGGATGTATAATATGCGGCCGGATGTTCATTAGTTAGGGCTACTTGTTTCATTCAGACGTTTCGCCCGGAGCGTGTAAACGCTACCGAGATGAGTCGTAGAGGGGTCAAGGGAACATCTTTTTAAGGAAGCGGTTAACAACTTTCACTGTTTCCGGTAAACGTAGAATAGACTACCACGTTCATAATTACTGTGCTGTGCGATGAAACTTGTGGGTAAGGGACGTATAAGCAGGAGATGTGTCCAAACGGCCTCAAGATTCAGGTGTCCATTGATTATTCACCAGTCATAAATTAACTCGTTAATTTAGGAGCTATTCCAAAACGTTTGTAGTAGTTAATAACACAACTCGAGATGTGTTTGTATTAATTAAGTATACTACCACAGCTCAGTCAATACTGAGTCATAATTAAACAAATCTTCAGTTAACTTCTCCGTGAGCCCTATTAGTAGGGATATATGCTTATAAATAAAATATGCTAATATGATAGGATTATAGAAGGTAGACTCAAGAAGAAATGTATCAGCATTTTCGTTAAAGTAGAGTTGTAAACAATTTAAGAAAGCTCACCCTAAGTATACCTGGCTAAGACTCAAACCTCGACCTTCCCGTCACCAACACAATCTAATATATTGCGAGACTGGTACCTTAGGCCGTGTGACCACCAATGAAGGCTTTAAATATGTATTGAAACAAATGTTTCGTTCTTATCTTGAATGGCATAATCGTACACACTGAAATTAGCTTTTCATCAAAAAGGGGCAATTTATTGACAACAAAATTGACGCCCAACAGTTTGAAACTTGAACAAGTGTCGAAAAGTTTATCTCTTTCTCTAAGAGTCATTCATAAACCACGTAACGCTTTTTTTTGCCCCCCTCCCCCCTTTCATACAGTACGTAACACCAAGTAAACATTTAGCCTTACCCCTCTCCACCTCCAAAGTGTGTTACGTAACTTTTCACGTCAGGAGGGAATTTCGTTATTTCATCAGGAAGCTTTTGTGACACTAAAAGAGGGTTTCAGTTTTGATAACACTCAGAATTGGAAGTTATCTATAAGTATGTTTACCAACGATAGAAGCATAAACAATAATAATATTGTTTAGTATTGTAATTTAAGTGAAATGTCTGTGTTACGTAACACTATGTGTACCAACTACCAACCACCCTCCCCACATATAACACCTTGTAGACATTAGATCTCCCGCCCTTCCCCCTCTCGTTACGTGGTTTATGGATGACCCCTATGGATATAATATACTTTTGCTCCTCTTCCTACATTACAGATATTTGCAAGTTTTAAATACCTTACACTAATAAAGGTTGTTCTAAATCGATAGTAATTGTTTTAAAGTTCGCATACATGACCTACCACGTCAAGAAAATTTGCTCCTCTCAAAAGAAACATCCTGCTATACCCGTTAGGTGTGGAACCAGACTTAAACCATGATGTTATCAAGAAGCCCGTTTAAGAGGGTCTTATAAAGGGTAGGATAAAGAGCCTTCCAAAAAGATCTTCTTACCAAAACCGGGGTATAATCTTTTTATTCAACTCGGTAAAATGAATAGTAAATGCAAGTAAGACCGTTTAATTCACAGAGAAAACCAGTGGGGATAAAAACATGTCGGTAACTAGCAATTGAAGTTGTATTTCTGGGAATTTGTAAAAGCATGAAATAGGTTTATTTTAAAATCAACCGGAATTCTAGAAACAAAACTACAGATTTCGTCTCAAGAGAGTCATAGGCTATTTTTTCTCCCTATGCGGGGTACGATTTTCTTTTTTATGTCTTTATCCAGTACTAAGAGAAAGATGTACTTTGTTTTAATGGTCTAGTTTCACAGTGGATCCTTTATTTCTCTTTTAAGAATAAATAAATGGCACGACACAATCTTAGGAACTATCTCATATAGTCTATTATAGCTTGGAACAAAATGTAAAAAAAAAGTTTACATTAAACTACCCCTAAGCAAAATTCCTAATAAAAACAAACACGGTGTTTAGTTAGTCACAATAAACAGTATTTTTATAAACATTTCTAACAACATTTTTCAAATATTTTTAGCAAATTTTTAATTTTCAAAAATAAGTTATTTGTAAACCACCATATGGTAATTTTTAATTTGTAAAAATAAAAACATATTCTTATTTATCATGAAAACTATTCCAAGAACTCAATATTCAAGACCAATCTAGAAAAAAATAACTAAAAAATAATAATTGGTCTTGTGTAAACTAACCTTAAATTCATTTATTTCAGAAAAATATTCATACATTATTATTGATCATGTAAAATAGTCCCCCGATAACAATTTTGAACAAAATCGTTAAGGCTACCAGCATTTAAAACACCTCAATTTTTACAAAAATCAGTCGTCAGTAAACTAATTAAACATTTTTTACACAAACTAATGTAAAAAACTGAACAGATACTAATTTGTAACCAAAGCACTAAAGCCATTTTTTTTAAATATTCTAATTTCTAAAAAACTAGTAATTAGTAAACTATCTTTAAAATAGTTTTTCCCCAAAACACAAATATATGTTATTTGGGAAGTCAATACACTTCCTATACAAACATTTTAAACAAAATTGTTTGAAAAAATTTGTAATACACAAAAATCCCTTATCAATAAATTACCCCTAATTTGAGAGCTAAGTAAAAAATGGAAATATTTTCTAGGTATTACCCTATATCATCTAAATATCAAGTTTGAATAAAACCCATTACACTATTTCTAATCTGTGGTCAGGGACAGACAGACAGACAGACAGACAGAGAAAATGGTAAAATCCACTTTTCTCGGTTTGTATGCACAAAAAAGGAAAGAATCATCATAATTATAAAGTATAAATTTTTCACGATTACTATAATTTATCTTGATATGATAACATAAAAATAACTTTTTTAACTGAGATTATTATTTTAAGAAAGCAGGAAGACTACTTTCTATGTCCATGTGAATTTTAAACATAATTGGTTCAATGGTTTTTGCATGCACATGCTTAGTTTTGTTCCTAGTTTAATACTTGCGCATGCGCATAGAATTGTTTTTAAGATGACTACAGGTGACCTGGCGGTCTAGGGGTAAGGTGTCAGACTTCTATGCTGGCGGCCGGGGTTCAATCCTCGGTCCCGGCACAGATTTATCTGATTACCAAACCCTTCCTTCACCTCTGACAAGACATCTTGTGAATGTGGGGAATGCCAGGCCTCCACCGTGGTTCGGATTCCACGTTAAACTGTAGGTCCTCCATTTCATCTCACAATCACCCTACCATTACACATTAGCGTAAGTGCGTATAGCCCGGACGGGTAGTAAGACACGGTGATAATAATAAAAATAATAATAATAATATGACTACAGACCCTTGTCTACTTGTACACCTTAGCTCAGTAGTGTGTTTGCCTACTGAGCTAAGGGCCTCAGGTTCGATTCTCAGCATGGCCGAAAAAGTTATCATTGGTGAAATATGTGGTTTAAACTTTCACATTGATAACATTAATGGCCGGGGACTGGATGTTGTGCCTGTCCTAGTCTTAGATTAAAATATAAGGCAAATGAAGCTACAACAGGCCTAGCCAGCCGAAAGTGGAAAACAGGCCACACGCTGGAAACAGTAGCGGATATAATGTAAAGTAAAATTCTTAGTCTAGTATTTTTTTCAATTAATTGAACATGCTTATAATAATTATTTAATCACCTACCTTATTGAATTAATAGATTTGGCTTTGTACACTAAATTAACGAGAACATTTTTAAATATCAATTTAATAGCCATATTTGAATTATGACAGTCTCTAAAATACCCATCTTTTTAATCTGAACTAGTCATTTTATAAGTCACATATATTCTAAGATTCAAAAGAGAGAGAAAAACCAAGTAGACCTATTTCTCGGATTTAAATTTATTCAAAAATGGAAATGTCAATCCAAAGACCAGTTTGCTCAGTCAACTTTCGTGATGCAAAATAGAGTAAAAGAAGGTGGAAAGCTTTCAATTTTGAGTTGTGTGCAGCCTTTAATTCATTAACCACTACGAGCTTTCTCAGCGCATTTGTAAAAACTTGTGCCCGCCAGATCCGCCAACTAAGCTCTCTCTGCCATTTGCACCCCATAACCACCTTATGTTCAAAACACAATATTTTTATATTTATGTTGATGAAATAAATATTATGATTATTTTGTTTGTTTATTTTAGATGCAAACGAGTATTTGAGTTGGTTGGGTAGGTATTTTCTTCAATCGATCAACTGTGTTTTTTATTAATAATTAAAAAAGTTATTAGTTTTTCTCAAAGGACTCTTTAAACTAGTAATATTGTAAACTGAAGAAAGCTATGGCAAAATTAATGTTTGGTTAAATAAATTTTCTAAGTCGTCCGTGCTTAAAAACCTCGAATAAAAAAAAAAGGAAAGTGGGTCTTAAATATGTAAACTAGTATCATTAATTGATAGCGTGGTCTCCAACATACAAAAACATTCCTAAAGCCCTTTATTTATGAAAATGTTAATGGAGGGATAGACGGGCTCTAAATTTTTTTAGTAATAATAATAATAATAATAATAATGTGTATATAATTAACCTCTTCTTTTTAGTAATAAAGGACCTCCCTAAAAATAGGGGAATGAAACGCTCTTTTCTATAAAATGTAGGAATATTATAAAACTGTATGTTACACCACTACCCGGCTAAACCTGCGTCCTACAAAACAATTGTAGCCATTTTATCCTGATTCATACAATCCGTTTAGTTAATGTAAGTGTAATATAAAAGAGCTGCGTTTCTCAGATGTACTCGGTTTGCCATTAGAAGAATCATATCCGAAAGATCGTCAAATTACCCTACTGGTTTAAACGCCAATATCTATGTTTTGTATCTGCAAGTTTGACAAATATAAGATAAATAAAATTAACCTTTTGTCGATGGTGTGTTCTCTAAATATAATTTGTAATATATTGTCGAAAGTTTGTTTCTACTACGGTCCAATTGTACGAGCCACATGCTCCGTGGAGCTCAATTGTTTCCTCGTAGTTACGGTCCTCACCACTATCTCGTCAGCGCCCAACTCTACCAACCGGCTCTAGGAATGGTTGGTTTTGACGCCACGATAAATGGCTCTGGTAAATGTCGGCCCTGAGATAAATTTAATTCAATTTGCTATGCGGCGGGTGCTCCCCCTCCCCTCTGACAACCCCCTCCTTCAACCCACTTGAAGGTTTGGCTGTTCACTTCACCCCCGGGGGTTTGGCCATCGGGGTTTCATTTAAATATTTTAATTCCTCCTGGTGAATGCACTACAGCAAACACATTAATGCGCCCTTGTAAAAGTGCCGAGTCGCAAGAGGAGGCGAGCGCTACATCATTTAAGTGTGGTTGGTAGATTAATTTTTTTGTTTATTTTACCAAAACACTATCATTATATATTAATATATAACTTTGTATTGCATAATTGACCAAATAAATATTTAATCCGAGTTTTTATAAAGAAATTCAGATTTCACTGATCTTTAATTTGTTCCAAGTACGTTAAAAATAAAACCAATAGTTTTGGTACTTGATCAGATTTTCATAGTAGTTTTGTATTTTAAACTACCTACTCAAGTGGCCGCATGATCTAGGGCGTCACTCTCGCAATATACTAGATTACTGATGACAGGGAGATAGGGGTTCGAATCCTGGCTGGAGGTCAAAATTGTTTTACCCACTTTATTTCCGCGCAAATGCGGGTACACTTCTTCTAAACGCAACCTTAATCATTAACTAATTAGCGTAATTATTACATAAGTGCGTATAACCCGAACGGGTAGTAAGACGTGGTGCTAATAATAATATTACATAAGCGTATAACCTGAACAGGTTGTGGTTTTAGAAAAAAGATTATTAGAAAGGTGTTTTTTTTGTTCACATTTAATGTAAAATTCATTCTCATAATTGACTAAATCGACTATACTAATTTGAAGCACCCGCCTCGGTGGCGTAGTTAGCTAACGCGCTAGTTGTGTTGAGCTAGACTGCCGATGATGGGGAGATCGAGGTTCGAATCTCGGTCGGGTGTACTGGGGGTGGGTTTTCCTAAATGGCTTTCCACTCTCCCTCCACGCAAATGCTGGCTCACTTCCTCTACATTCAACCCTCCCAATTCCTAATCCATTAGCGTAATTAGTACTTAAGCGTATAACACGAATGGGTCGTAAGATGCGATGCTAAATAAATAAAAAATAAAAAAATTGAAACAATATTTTTTGGTAGTAGGCCCTAATAACTTTGGAGCAGGATGCGTTAATCGAGCATAGCTCATATATATTAAAATTATTAACATTTTTAATTGTCGCTCTATCCTAAAGTAGTAGTGTCTGTGCAAAGGGATGGTGTAAGGTAGTCATTAATATGCCGTGACATATTGCCAAGATAAGCAGAACTTGTTTAAAACGTACAGTATCTGTTAATGGTTCCTATCAGTCTGTAGAAGTTATAAACGAAAACACATTTCCATGTGCATAATATAAAAAAAGAACTTATATAATATTGATAAAATGGGGTAAAACATATCACAGGTATAGTTTTAATAAGCCAAGCGTACCCTGGCAATACTCCATACCACGCCACTGAAGGTAATAATATAATTATCTACACACACACACACACATATATATATATATATATATATATATTGAATTAAAAGTAAGCTAAATTACATTTTTCAAACTATTTGTGACGCCGTTGGTACAGTTTATATGGCCAAAAAAAAATATTCGTCATAATTTTACGATTGTCTAATGGAACTACTGTGTATGCCAATATTGATTTGAGATCAAATCATCTAATTTCCATTATTAATTTTTCCATTAAAAAAAAGTTTTTTGTATTTAACATATACTGTATTTGTATTTGCTATGTTTGTAAGATCTACAACTTCTACAAGTTTATCTCAATGCTTTATGTTATTTTTTGACTGTAAAACATTATTACTCGACCTTTTATTTAAATTTCGAACGCCCTTTGTGGTGTTAACAATAGTAGCGGAAACTAAACAGCTATAAACAAGTTTGTTTAGCCCTGTATTACTAACTGTGCAGGTTATACGCATATATACTAAATACGCTAATTAGTTTTGGATGAGAACGGTTGAATTTAGAGGAAGGGTACTCAAATTTGCTTGGAGGGAGAGTGGAAAACTATTTTTGAAAACCAGCCTCACTACATTTTGTCATAGATAAAATGGTATGTTTATAAAAATATTGGTAAAATTCTTACCAAATCAGTTTTTAATTTGTAATTCTGGGTCCCCTTAGCCCAGATAATACGTCTTGAAGGAACACATTTACAATAAATCAATTAAAAACGAATGAGTTAATAAAATATGAATGCCTTTGGTACAGTCGATATTGTCTACAGTAGTAAAATCGTAACACAAATATACATAAAAATAGATTTGTATATACAATATTTGTATTTATAATTTATCTTCGTTTGGTTTAAATAGTTTTAATCTTCTAGTCCAAAGATATTTATTTAATCGTGGGTGCGTGTAGATATCTTAGGGGGTACGTTATATATATATATATATATATATATATACATTTCTCATAAAACTTATTTAATACATTACTTTGGGTGTAATTTATTTCATTTGCTCTAGATGTAGACTATAGGATATGTATAACTTGCCTTATGCACCAACATCTTTTGAGGTACAGAGTTGAAGAGGAGTTATACGGGAACAAAAACTGTGGAATACCTCTGTTCTAATCTAGACAGTCGTCTGCGTGTATAGCAGGCCGGTCACGCAACCGGGGAACGGGGAAAACAAAGGAGATATTTTTTGTTTGAAAAATAAAGAGGGAAAACCACAGAGAATTTCACTAAAAAACTATTTAAAAAATACTGAGGTATTTGTTGGAACGTTTAACTTGAAGTTTTATATACATTAAATAAAACATAACTAAATAACAAATTATTCTTGTTCAAACACATGTCCTTAGCCCCTGAAACAAAAGGATCGCGTAACGATTACATATATTTCTACATCCATCCAACACCAATTACTTGAACTCATACTAATTACTTTTATGAAAATTTAAACTGTATCCTCTTTTGATACTAAGTGTCTGAAAAATATGGAAAGCACTGAGAATTTCGTATTTAAAAACACGGCATTCCTGTTATAGTGAACTTCACCCAAATAAGATGAATTCGATTCTAATATTTTTTTGTATCTTATTTTAGCACCACGTTTTATTACCCACTCTGGTTGTACACATATGTACGAATGACACTAATGTCTTAGGGATGAGGAATGTTGAATTTAGAGGAAATGTACTCTCATTTTCGTGGAGAATTTGGGAAAATAACTCTCTCTCTGACCGATATTTGAACCCTGATCCCCCCGTTCAACGGAAATCCGGTATATTGCAAGGGTGATTCCTTATAGCTTAGACCATGTGGCCACCGAAGCGGGCTAATATTAATTATTACTCATAGCAAATGTCTTCTCCAATTATTTTTTTATATGATTTTATCCATGCTTAGAGTCAGAATAGCCAAATTGAGGCGTGCTGCAAAATTTTACAAGTGTATCCAAACGTTCTTTCTACAATCATAAATCAAACATGCCTGGAAAATGTTCATTAATTTAGTTTAGGATATTTTTACCTCAAAGTTGTGGATCAAAGATTAAACCTAGAGCTGTGTTTCTGTGTCCTTTAATTTTGTGGAATAATGTGCAGCACGTGTAAAATAAGAGGTTCACATTCTACCTTTATAACAGCTTGGATTATTTGCCTTTATAGCCCACTGGTTAACTTACATACAGATCCACATAGAATGTGCACTTCTAAAAATATGGGAAATTAGCATGAAAATCAATATTTATTGAACTTGATGGGTAAAATATTTTTATGTTAAAATTATATTTTAATAGGCTATTTGTTCTTAACATTTTTGGATAACATAATTTTATCTAAATAAAATTGTGCAGTTATAACACGTATTGTGTGTAATTTTAAGAGTTTTTTTTTAGATTTAGATTTCCCTCTGGTTGTAACAACTACTATACTACAGTGGTATCATTATATATATATATATATATATATATCCGTACGTGTGGTATATAGGCATATATCCTTGCGAGTCGTATCATGCTATAAATATATCCTTGCGAGTAGTAACATGCTATACATATCCTCGCGAGTAGCATCATGCTATATATATCGCGAATAGTATTATGTTATACATATCCTTGCGAATAGTACCATGCTATACATATCCTCGCGAGTCGTATCATGCTATATATCCTTACGAGTAGCATCATGCTATATATATTACGAGTAGTATCAACCTATACATATCCTTGCGAGTAGTACCATGCTATACATATCTTTGCGAGTAGTACCGTGCTATATGTATATCCTTACGAGTAGTATCATACTATATATATCCTTATGAGTAGTATCATGCTATATATATCCTTACGAGTAGTATCATGCTATACATATCCTTGCAAGTGATATCAAGCTTGATTTATATCCTTACGCTATCTACTGTGACAACTAACAGTGAAGTCCTAGATAATATTTACTACGCTTTTAATAACAAAGTTATTTTTCCAGTATGGCTTTGTTTCAAATTTATGGCGTGTTTTATTGTGCGAAACGAATGTAAAAATCCTCGGACTAGAATTTTTTTTATTCTATCTTGTGGATTTACTGCTTTAAGCTAATATATCTTCAATTATATTTTTCATGAATCTACTCTCTTGTTCCCAGATCAACCCAACAACTCCTTCCTTGTTTTAGATTTTTTTTAAATAACGCACCCGAGTGTTGGTTATGTCTTGCATTCGGCCACGTGGTCAAGGGGTGCATCATTTTAAAAGATCGCCTTCTAATTGCAACGTGGTTGATTAGCGAAATTAATTCTAGTCTCTTTAGAAAGTGACCAAGCGTGTGAAGGCATCCATTCCTCCCTCCCTCACCCCTTCTTCACTTACTCTTTATCTTGTTCTCATCTGACTGGTCACGTAGATTGGAGAGGAAAAACAAGAGCTCTTCCCAATGACCTGGGAGTATGAATGCCACGCTTAGTTAGGTTCCTTGGTTTGATCCCAACTGGTACAGAAAATTATTTACATTTTGTGTATGAATCTGTCCTGTTTTCCATGCCAACGCCGCTACCCCCAGTGGCGGGGAGCGGGAGGAGTGGGTGGGGCAGTGTGCCTTAATTGCCCAAACATAGCTCTTTTATAGTAGCAAGTCTTGCTCCAGCAACGACACACTTGAATAAAATATGGATTTTATGAATTCGGATGCATTTCAAATGCGGTTAGAATGGTAGATATATGAGTATTATGGCTTAATAAGCTAAGGAATTTTTGGCCTTGCAAATTACAAATAATGTTAGTAAAACATATAAAATACATATGCTTAAATAATTATACATCACGTCAAATTAAATGTATCGACAAACTTTACACTAAAGGAAATAAAATAAAATATTACATTAATATTTTGAATAGATTTATAAAATAATAATCTCTGGTTTAATCTAAATTTAACTATGTAAAATGTGCCAAATTGTATTTTATATTGATCGGATTGAGTTTTTTCATACTTATTTAACTTTGAATCATTAATTATTTTTTTGTTTGATTAAAAAAATATTTCTGGTGATTCATCTTCCATCCAAACAGGCTCACGCCAATGTTCCTTTTACTTTAACTCATCTTGAGTTTCTTTTCATTGGCGTAGTATTTTATGTTTCCATTTCTTCTTTAGTTTGCTTTAGTAAGTATTCTTTTAATATTTCTATAGTCAGTATTATCTTCACTTCTATCATCCTCTCTTATTTATTTAATCCGTCCATTTACTTCCTTCTTTCACCTCGTCGATTTTTCTTTCCACCTTCCCTCCCTCCCCTCTCCACACTCTTTTAAAAAGAAAATTCTTAGGTCACTTTTTGGTGAGATTCTTTTTTTATATATAGAAACCCTTTACAGATGTTTCTTTATTTTCTTGCATCCTTTTCCTTACTTTTTTCCTTTTCTTTTCTCTGCTCAGTTTTCCTTTTCATTATCTCTGGTGTGTTGTTTTTTATGGTCGTGAGAAGAGTTCCCTCTCTCGTCCACAGTCACGGTAGCCAGGACTAAGTCACTTCCCATGTTAACTTGAAACTTTCGCTACGTAAATTGCAGCTAAGCCAGGAGGGCAGGCAGTTGGGATTTATGTCCGGAGCTTCCTATACAAAGAAAGACCTTTCTCGAGGCAACGCTGCTCTGATAGTTCAGCTGGTGCTCTCTCTCTCTCTAGCTATCTCTGGGGGAAAACTTCACGAGGGGGAGGGTTCGATTCCAAGTTAGTAGGAAGGGACTTATTTCATTATCTAACACCGCCGTGTCTCACTACCATTCCCGGGTTATACGCCTTTTATTTACCATGACGGGGTAGTGATGAGGGAGGTATAATTTCAGATTAGTGTCTCGCATTTGCATGGAGGGAGAGTGGGAAACCTTTTATGTAAAAAAATCGCCCTTAGTACACCTCATTCCGAGTCCAAATATGTATACCATTAGACTCAAGATATATTAATTTGTTTCATTAAAATATATTGTCATGTTGAGCACAAATATACCGTGTATCATTACGTCATTACAATGAAGAGTTTGTTTGTCTGCCTGTCATGAGTATTGCACGATATCTATCACACACAAAGGGCTGAAGATTTAAAATTAGGATACCCTGTGAACGAACATATGCACCTTGAATATGGAATTTTAAACTGTTGATAAGTTTTTTGATTTATTAAAAATTGAGTTGGGAAAAATAAAACGAAGAGATTTTTTTCTGTCTGAAGCAAAGAAAAGCGATATTCAGGGTAATTAACAACGCAATACATGGCAACCCCGGGCAAATCCGTGTACTTCAACTAGTAGTTAGTAATAATAATAATAATAATACACAAAAGGGCTAGTGGCCCTTTGTGTCAATGGCTCTTAAAATCCCGTTTAGCAAAATGTATGCACATATATTCCCGAAAACAACCAGTTTAATATTCTTAAGACAGTTTATTTTTGAATAAATTTAAATAAAACACATCGTAAGCCATAACGATGTCACCATTTCGAGCACACCAGATACACCCGTTTAATGTTGTTAATGTTAAGGTAATGCTCTCGGTTTTGATGTTTTTTTCTGAATAGATTAAATCATATTGTAAATATGGCATTTTTTTTTCACTAAGTGTGTATTTAATTTGTAAATTCCTCAAATATATAAACCAACTTAATACTTTGAAGCAATTGAGACCTCGTAGTCGACTCTACAAAAACTATTCAACAAAGACGTCAAAAGCGAACCGCAACATTGACTTTGGTGTTTTCTATTATATTTTTGTAAGTTCTAGGAGAGAAACATCGCATTTACAATCTAATTTTTAAGTTATTATATTCAATAGTGTATAACTTATGATTAAAATACTATCATGCCCACATCTGGGGACAAAGTTGTAAGTCTCATCTTGTCTTTGATGGCGGAGAGGTAAGTGCTCGAATCTCGGCTGGGTGTAGTCAAATGGTTTCTCTTAAATTGATCCCCGCTTTCCTCCACACAAATTCTGTTAAACTTATTTTAAAATTCTCCTTCTTCAGTGTAAATGTGTAGATAGGTCGGATGGATAGGATTAAATAGAGCCCTGAATATTGCCAGTGGGAATATTTATTGTGCAGTAAAATAAAATAAAGTGAAAACATGAATTTTCTTTGGAGATCTTTATTAAAATATCTGTAGTCATACTTATAGGACTAAATAATATAGTTGTAATAAACATCAGGATGCGTTTATACATTCATATACAAATTTAAAAAAAAAACTATTTTCTTCACTTTTAATTGATTACATTACACAATAAATATTCCCACTTGCACCCGAGTAACTAGTAACTTTTGGGGAAGAGTATTAAACAATATATAGTATATGTTACCGTTGTAGAATAATCTTTTAGTGTAGCTTTGTTTTTATTAATAAACACAGATTAATTTTGTTTATTTCCAACATATACCAAAATATACAAAAATACTTATTTTTTAATAATAAAGACTAATAAAAAAAGTTAGTGCATTTGGTAATTTGTACTTGATTAATTTCTTGTGACTCCATAAGAATGGTATATTAGTAGGCCCTAAAAAAAGTTTAAATTCAATTTGGGCATGTGGAGAGTCGTCTAACTCCAACTTGAATACTGTAACAATAAAAGTAAACTTCTTGAAACATGTTACAAAATTAATAAAGATAAAAAACAATTCTGAAAGATAAATTGTATTTTTTTCTTCTTCTTTTGGCAACCCTTCTTAAGAAGAAGAAGAAGACGAAAGAATTAGAAAAGCTGCAGAAAGTCTCATGCTAGATGTTGGCAACAGTTAATTATAATGTGGCTCGAAGCGAGGAAATGGTGAGTTATTTTCATGTGAAGAAATTATAACTTTACAAGTTGGACAGTGTTTGTTTTTTCCCCAGTACGTTTTACCAGTGTAGTTTATACCATCAGTTGGATTACGAGTTCAAGCAAAATTCAACGAAAGCTTTGTTAATAGGGAAGTCACTAAGAAATGTCTCCTACTTTTTGCAAAGTTTGTCTCAGTGAATCGAGTCTAAGAAACTAAACTACACGTATTCACGCTGCATAAGGTATGCGGTAAATTTATGTATAGTGCTGATTACAGTTGGTACTTGTGCGACTCTTTGTTGTTCCCTTTAATGCAAGAACACGGCCACTAACTACACCTTGATGAGTTACTTGGTATAGTCCATTCACGGTAACTGTGGTCTCTAATGCCGGGATCATGACCGACTTAACGTTCACGTAACGTGGGGTAAAAGCTCTACACATGTGTTCTTTAAAGGAAGCCATCCAGATGTACTCAAGTTAAAGATTACTTAATCAACGTTACGCGACTAGTAAAACGTTGTGGTTTCTTATTAAACTTTTTTTTGTAGTTCCAGGTAACTTATTTTGAAATAATTTGAAGTATAGTTACCCTTAGACACTTGACTTGAATTTTAATGAACAAATTGTTTTCAAACAGTTCCACATTCATTGGCTCTGTTTTGTTAGCGTTATTACGTTACGTGAATCCTGACCACATACCTTGTTTCTTTACGTTACATTCAATTCAAGTTGATAAACTAAATGTTATTAAAAACAATTATGTATACATCCGCCTTTTCAAATTTGCCTTGCCATTACGACGAGTGATGTGAGCTGATTATATTTTTCAAACATATTTGGATGGAATTGTATTTAGTAACTTTTGTTGTTGTCAGAAAAGGTTAAAGCTTCCGTGAACCGACTATACATGGCTCCCAGAATCCCCAGCTTGTTATAAATTAGGGTGCAGAATATGAAGGACTCTCACCAGGTAGGGTGCTAAAGTCCAATATTCGTAGGAAGAGCCTATTCTGACAGTTTGAAAAAGTCTCAAGATCTACGTATTCATAGTCAAGTCATGGGATCAGCAGCTGTCACCTTTGATATATATTATAGTTACATATAAAATAATATTAATAAGGGGTGTTCAAGTATTACGTAAGCACCTTAGAAGGAGAGGGGCTTGAGCTTTTCTTATTTTTGCTAACGGTGGGAAGGGGGTTATAGAAATACTTACGTAAGACAGAAAAAGACGGTCAAAATTGAGTGAGGGCGCATCGCAAGCCGCTTGGACTTCGGACAGAAATGATGCTGAGTGGCTAAACGAGGAAGAAGTGGAGAAGTCTATAGAAGTAAACCAAAGCTCGAATGGAC
>CABFVX010001869.1:100886-131069 GCA_902151425.1 Timema shepardi | reverse complement strand
AGTGAATGTTGTATCGATCTAGCTAGCGTTGGCAGCGAGTTCGCTTATGTTTTAATTATTTTTTTCCCCCCTCCTTTCTCTTATTTAAACGGGTGTGTCTGTCTATCTGTCTGTCGTGATGTGAAGCGTGACTTGTCAGCCGTCAGAAGCGTTCCGCGCTTACGGGTGTGGTAGGGGGGGAAAGATACTTAGTGACGCGACTAATAGCGCAAAGCACTATGACACTGTGGCGTGCCTATGACAGGTTGATGCATGGTAGTGTGGTACGTGTGTTTGTTTGTGTCTGACCTTCGCCATTATTACGCGGGGTAGTTTTCGGAGATTCTGACGCTCGATTAGTTCAGGCGCCAGTCACGTCGAATGAAACACCGTTAGTTTCCAAATTATTTCGGCGCTTTTAAATTATATGTGACAACCTATAAAAACCAAAGGTTCATTTTGATGGGGAGTGTCCACTTTACAGAGCGTCGTGAGGTCTGGTTTTAACTCCACAATTTGGCATCTCATCAGTCTGTTAGGGAATATTTTATGTGATGGCTGTCAAATGAATAGTTCATTTATCTAGTTGTCATGTCCAGCCTTTTCCTGACAGGATCGCTAAAGTTCTTGAGTCATTAGATGGGGCACATAGACTACATGAAATATATATAAAACCTAATTCCCAAATGTTATAAAAACAATAGCAAGTAATTATTTAGTTTACAACCCGTCTCCGTGGCCACATGATCTAGGGCGTTACTCTCACTATAGATTAGTTTTCCGAAGATGGGGAGATCAGGGTTTAATTCCAATCGGGTGTACTGAGGGTGGATTTTCCTTAATAGTTTTCCACTCTCCCTTCATGCAAATTTGGGAACAATACCTATAAATTCAGAATTTCTAATCCTTAACACAATATTAATAGTACATAGGCGTACAACCCGAAAGGGTTGACAAATGCGGTGATAAAATAAATTGTTTTAACAAACAACAGACTTATTTAAGAAATGCTTGAACTTTTTTTTATAAAATACATAAGAAACCCATTCCACACGCAATTTAATCAGTTTTCCATCAAAAAAAGGTGTTAGCCTCTGCATAGTTGACCTTAACTAGTGGCTATGAATTTTACCAATTTTTAAATAGTGACTGTTGGCCTTAATATTTTAATTTTAGTTCAGCCACTTTATTTTCAAGAAATTTTCGTGGAGTAGGATAAAGTTAGTAGGAGGGTTGAGACGGCTCCAAGTGTAACAATGACTGGACTGTTAGGGGTAAGGTAAATAGATCAGAACAAGGGTTTTGATATAGTTACTTAACTAAAACATAAAAGAACTGTAAGGCACTATGTCTATAGCATCAATCTCATATAATCTTCCCTGAAAATGAGGGGGATGTCAGGGTTTGAATTCTGTCTTTAAATATGTAATTTTTAGCTTTGGCGATGAAAGAGAGGAGGGGAAAATCAAAGAGGTTGCATTTTACCAGAGATATCCTTCTCACTCGCTCCTATCATCAGTTTAGTAGTCCTCGTGCTAATAAACTAATTAATTGAAGAATTCAAATAATTTTAGTTCATCCCAAAGTATTCTTTATTTTTTTATGGATAAATTATAGCCTTAAAAATATTAATGTTGATTATAAATAATAAGAATTGTTGATTTGTCTTAAATATAATGGCGAACTGCTCTTACTTTCTTATCTAATGAAATATTGTAATCGTGAACATTTTCAAACTTCTATGAAATGGTTTGATGGATTTTGATCAAACATGACATTTAGATATTACCACAAGACATTTAATTTTACTGATCCGTATTTTTTTTAAATTCTCAATTTATCGAAAATGGCTTTAATGATTTTGATTAAAATTGATATCTAGGGAGAATTTAATATTCCAAATAGCATTATATACTTGATTTTATGTTGACCATTTGAAAAAAAAAAGCGCTAACTATTTGGTTCACTATTAGTATCTGGTAGGTATTTAAAGTTATACATAATTGTGTACGATTTAAAAAAAGCTTAATCTGATTTATAGTATTTTACTAGTTTACTAATTTGATATGACTATTTTTTAAAACCTCTGGACTATTTTGAAAATAACTACAATAATTTTGTTAAAAATTGATGTCTGGTGTATTTTACAAGATAAATAATGTATATTTATTATTTTAAATAAAATTAATTTGAAAAGTATTTAACTTGAGTTAATTTTTCAAAATAGCTTAAAATATTTAGTTCAAAATATATATTTGGGAATTATTTTTCATGATAAATATTAATGTTTTAATTTTTAAAATATAAAATGATTTATTAAATGATTGAAATAACTAATTTTTGAAAATTCTTAATCTGTTAAACATTGATGAAAGATTTTATCTAAAATGTATATATGAAGAGTGCATGTTGTGGTTAACAAGATGATCTATTGTTTTTTTGAAGAAAACTTACTTAAGGGAAGATAAAAAAAAAATTCATGTGTATTTTTGTTAACTTTGTTCCAAATTATAATACAATATTTGAGAAAGTTTGTGCAACAGTGTTGTACCACTTATTTGATTTAAATTTAATTGGAATAATACATTTTCATAAAAAAAACTCCACCTATGTATTTTAAAGAAACATCATATAAATGTACAATAAAATGTTATTTTTTTCTTGTAAAAAAGTCATTTTTGTTGAATGAAATATTTTGGTAATATTTGTAAAACTCATATAAAACTAGAATTTTTTTTAAGAAAGGGTAGAAAAATTGAAAAAACTGAAAAAAATACCCACTGCTCCATGGCATGAAATAAAGGCAATATCTACACCATGATAAATAATGCTTGTATTCCGTTTGGTTCCCCAGAACTCATCCGTCTGATGGCTTCTTGTGTGGAAAACGGGTAATTTTCCATGCACAAAGACAGTCCGGTATGTCATCCCCATCCTTCTGAGACCACGAAACTAACTTAGTTCCAATTCCTTGTCCTAAAAAAATAAACTAGCGAGAACTGTTTCGGGGGAGAAGGGATGGTAGGAAGGATACTAGAAAGTTAAGTTTTCGGATTGCATGCTATAAAGTTTTGTGTGTCAGACTTGATTCAAACAATGGAATGTTTTGAAGGGACGGATGGAGGAAAAAAGGGGGTGGGGCTTATTGTATCGTGAGTTGAATCTTAGTATTAAAAGATAAACTGTAACGAGATATATGTTTTGTATTGTCTGCTACTTAGTTTGGTGTGTCCCCTGGAACATCCGGTTATATGGTCGTCGCGTCTGTTTCAACATCTGTTGTAGTTGAAGTACAGTCTAATTTTAATAGAAAGACCTTATATGACAAGGTAGAAAAACTACTAGACCTATTCACGTATTAATACCTACGTAAAGTTATGTCATAATCAGGTGTCAATTTTGATGGCTATTATCGATACCTATTAAATAGCCAGAGTAAAATAGTAATTAATGCTATACAGGGTGAGTTGTTATTGATATCGGACCCACCGGGAGATGATTTCTTATAAAAAAAGAGCAGGGAATATATGAACGACATTTTCCCCAAAGTGATTAGTCAGGGTGCTATGAGCCCATTAAAATCGTGTTTTAAAATACTTTTGTTTATAAGTATCAGGAAAACTTTTAACTAAAACAACAAATCCTTGGATAATGTTTTTTTGAAATAAGATGTTAAACCTTTGATAACTTGGTTGGTAATCCCTCCCTCTTCACAGATCAAATGAGGGATGTCACATTTTTTTTGTATAGAATTTGATAACACTGATTTGTAATCGATTTTTAATGACGAACTATTAATCAGTATGTCTAAACCAGCAAAATAGGTTCATCTTGCCAGAACTATCTTAGGTCCACCGTTTCCGAGAAAAACCACATGGTTATTTTCATTACAGGTTGTTTGTGTCTTTGAGTTAGGCAGCCAGTTGTAGTGTTGCAAGATGAAGCGAGGGTGGCAACCCCCATTTAATCGGTGAAAGAGAATGATATTTCTAACCAAGTTTTCAGAGGTTTAACAAATTAGGTCAACAAAACATTTTCCAGGGATTTGTTGTTTCAGCTCAAGTTGTTTCTGATATTATTGAATAAAAACATTTTAAAACGCTATTAAAATATATATATTTATATATATTTCTTACTTATTTTGTCATATGTAATCATCTCCCAGCAGGTCCAATACTAATAACGGCTCAACCTGTAAAGTTTGCCCGCAAAGTGATATTTATGAATTTTCAAACAGGTTTGTATTATTAAATATGGACTTTGATAAGGGGTTTAAGGAGTGCTAGATTAGGTAGAAGGGGGAAATTTATTAGTTAGGGTTTATTACTTCTTAGCTTCAAGCTCTTTCTATAGATTATAACATAATTTAATATTTGATACATACTTAACACGAATTTATTCTTATCATTAGGCTAACAGTATTAACTAGTATTCTTGACTATAGCACTCGCAGAATCACTTACAATTTTGTATCTTAGTCTTTAATAAATAAAATACTCTAAATCTATTTTGTTGAGCACACGAATTTGCTAAAGTAGCTTTATAAACTGATGTAAAGTATTAATATAAACCCGCTAAGGGTCAGCAGCTAAAAATGCGTGACAAAATTGTATTAAATTACTTACCATATGACATTAGGAAATCAAAAGTTAATTGCTACACTTACAAAGCTACGTTAACTATCCCTATATTTAACTAGTTCTAGTCCACTACATTCCACCATATCCCTATATTGATCTTGTTATCTCATTACACCTCATTACACTATATTCCTATATCGATATTCTTCTATCCAGTCCACCTCATTACATCCTATCTCTTTCAGATCCATTCTAATGCCACTCCTCGTCTGCGTTTAGGTCTTTCAATGGTCTCATCCCATTCGATGTGTCAATCAATACCTTAGCTATAGTTATAAATGCTTTTCTTACAAAGGTTTCTTAATACTCTTTTGGAAAATATTAATAATTAAATTATTAGTCAAATTTTGCTAGATTATTACTAACCAATCTTTTAAACAAAAGATAAGGTCGTGAGATTTTGACCTCTCAATTTTTTGTTGTAATTTACACCTATAAACTTACACCAATAATCCAGTAAAATATTTGTTTTGATCGTAAAACATTTAAGTTTTTATTTTACAAGAGCCTTTTTCTATCATGTCCAAATAAACACTATAGATCAAAGTATAAATAACATGTATGAATTAAAACTTAAAACAAAAGCATTATTAGATCTTTAATGTCATTAATTTTAACACACAGTTATAGCACTATCAAAATTGATTTTTTTAAGCTCCAAGCACAAAAGAGCTTATCAACTCCTGATACTTTAATTAAAATAAACGGATTACTCATGGATCAACACCCTTCGCAACGTGAGATTAACTAAAATCTTGACTCAGCCAGGACTCGAACCAGAATATCTAGAGAGTTGAGCTCCCAAAAACGTTGCACTCCAAGGTGTATGGCTTCCGATCGAGTTCATAATCGGTTTAAAAGGAGAAGGTAAGGATGAGGAAGGTGATAAGAGGATTAGAGAATGAGTCTGAGGATAAAAACTTAATTAAAAATGACCGGGCTACAAATCTAGACCTCTGTAGCAAATTCCAAAATCACGTGTCATTATCAAAATCAATGATTCCGACATCTTAGCTCAGTCGGTAGCGTGTCTGTCTACTGTGCCAATGGTCTAGTGTTTGATTCCCGTTATGGACGAAAAATTGATCATTGGTGTATTGTGGGTTTCCCCTTTCACAGTGATGCATTAACGTCCGGAGTTCGGGATGTTGTGTTGGTTCTGGATTTAATTTAGTTTATAATCCGTGTGCTGATAAAATTATTATGTTCAGAAAGTGCATTTTTAAATATAGTCAACCTCTATTAAATGAAATATAAAAAAATATCAGTAACTAATAAAAAATATTTTTATTGAATATACATTAAATTTAAAAAACCTTTAAGTGGAGTAGAAAGGTATATATATTAGTAAAAAAACTAAGAGGTGTGACAAATAATCTATCAATTAGATAATTCATATTTTATCTTTAAGAGAAATATCAATTTTATATCCCAACAAAAAAGTTGTTTTTTAAATTTGTATATTCATCTGACCTCCAATTCCCCCAAACTCTACTTAAGTTTATTTTTAAATTCTCGGACTATTATGACTTTGTAATGATATTGTTTTGAATTACTCTAAATTATATAAAAACGTCATGGATGAAGGTAATTTTTCTTTATATTAATATATGTAGAGTATCCTTTTAAGATTCATCCATGAAGAAACACACGCTTCTCAGAAATAATGTGAAACGGATTACACCTTTAAAATATAGTTTTATACCATATTTCCTGTTAAACGAACAACTCCGCTATTTCCTGTTAAAAGGAACAACTCTGCAGTGTTTGGCAAAGACGCCAATTCCCTATACCAATAAGATGCTAGCATTCACTGCACCTGTTGCCAGGACTCTTTCTATTAGTTAGTTTTTACACTGTTGACGAAGGAAGAAATATGCAAGGGGTATGTCATATATAAACCGTTTGTGCGTATAAGCCAAGCGATAGACAGGCATCCATCCACACCCACAATGCAGTCACAGTCTAACACAGTATAAAATAACTTACAGTAATATCACAAGTGTGCAGTGATATAAAGCATTTAATTTGAGTTTGTATAAGTGATTAACAGATGTCATTTAAATAAACTGTGTGTGAATAAACAGCCATCAACAGTTATCTTTCTTACATTTATTAATTATACCGCTCTAATTAGTGCTTGACCACGGAGCTATAGACAGCTGGTTAAACGGTATTTTTTCCGTACAGTGATGATAGGCGCTCGACCACGGAGCTACAGACAACCTAAACATCACCACAGCATTATTATATCAGGGAATTAATCCGTAGTGTTTTAATCGATGCCCAAAGTGGGGCGATTAATTCAATATTGTTTACAACTTGATTTCCCATTTAAATTACTACCACACCAAGATCCCCTGTTTAAAATTAGCTCTTGTAATTTGTATCCCACAAATTTAAGTATTTTTGTTTTTAATTTATCAAATTCTCAGACTTTTCCTGATATATGTAATGATCACTTAATATAACTACCAATTTAATATTTCTTACCACATCGAGAAAATGTTTTTTATAAACTTTGAAAATTTCTAGCCTCATATTTTCCAGAATATTTTTGGTGGTGTTTGATTTTAACACCTATATAGTATGGAGCTGCGTTAACTCAAATATTTGGATCAATTAAATCTCTTAATAAATATATGTTTTATCTATAATATTTGTAATAAGGATTAAAATATTCTAAATATATTAATGTTAATAACTAAAAAATAATATTTCTTAACTTGTAACACTGTTAAATGTAGGTAGAGAAATTTCAATTTTACAATACAACGATAAGATATTTATTTCTAATAGTTTTGTAAATTTTAGTCTTGCAATTTCCTGTAATCTAATTTTAAATATTATAATGTTCAGAAATTTATAACTGTCTAAGATTATCGATCTACAACCCAAATAATGGATCTACTGAGTATTGTTACTTAAATAAGCAAGTTTTAGTACTCCTAGAAATTAGGTGAGTGATTAACTCTCCTGTTTCTAGCCCAAGTGGCTTGGATTCATCCCATATCAACCAAACCAGAAGCTATTTTCTCCCGACGCAAAATATATTTCCCCTTTTTCGTTGAGCCAATGCTACCACAAGTCTTTAAACACAAATAAACCTTATCATCTTTATGTCTTGTGTTATACAGTTTAATCCAACAAATAACTCATATATGATAAATGTAATTGAGGTTATACGTTTTATTTTTCAATCTATGAGCATTTATATTCTAAAGATTTTGGTTTAAATCTTTGTGGGTCTTAAGTGTAGATATTACGTCGTGATAAAGCATATCTGGTAAGATTTATCTTGAGTTAACTATAGGCCCGCTTCCAAGCATTAAAAACCACCATATGAAATTAAATCTACGTAGCTAAGCTAGTAAGAGCACTACAATTTATATAATACTATATAAATCCATCAATATCGACCATCTATCCATCCATCGATCCATCCACTATTCATTATGTACAGGGCTATTCAGTACTCCACGGACAAAATTTTACATGTTGTACAGGGTTACAAGACAAGTATATTCACTCAATGAACTTGGTCGATTACGCAAAATGGTGGCTCTACGTGAATTCAAAGTTGCCGCTAGAGGGATAGGCAACTCGTCACTCATCAATCTACACCACACAACAAATATTTAATTGCTGGGCCAAAAGATTCCCCATAAAGAATCTGATTATTTCAAAATGGTAGTTGGCCATAATGAGGGGAGATATTGAGAGGGCAAAGACATCTCGTCTGAAGAAGGGAGAAGTGAGAGTGCTCATTCTGTATGTGCAGCCAACCTCCCCCCCTTCCCCCAGTGTATATAATCCCAACTTTGACGTCACGTAGGGATACCCTTTGAGGTCATTGACACCAAGTTCATTAAGTGTAAATACTGGTATTGTCACCCTGTATAACCTGTAGAATGTTTTCCTTGAAGTTCTGAATAATCCTGTATATTATTAATATCAAAACGTGATTATATCACTGCCTCTGACCGCATCACCACTTCAATGTTCTCAGAGTTTTGCAAATACCTAGAGTTTCATGGTAGCCTGGTAAGACCCTTGCCAGAAAATCACATGCGGACTTATGATAATTAGCTGCGATGAATACAATTTAAATACTAATAATCTCAAAGCTCATTAATGAGAGGCTTTTAAACTATAAGACTTGGCTTTCGTTTTACGATACAAACATACATATATATTCTGGTCTAAGAAAATAAAAACAAATTATACCCTAGTTTTGGTAGGAATGACAGTATCTGGTAGTTACTTAAGTTACTAAAACCATTTTAATATATTCATACATTAAGTCATGTTATCTGCAACTGTCACTTTTGATAGATTATTCATACCTATAACATAACACCACTATTATATTTTATTCTAGCACATTTTTTTACTACCCGTCGGGGCTATACACTTATATTCTAATTATACCTGTGGTTTTAGGGATTATGAAGGTTTAATTGAGAGGAAGTCAACCCGCATTTGGGCGGAAGCAGAGTGAAAAACAGTTTAGGGAAAACCTACCTCAGTGCTCCCGACCAGGATCGAACCTTAATCTCCTCGTCTTTGGCAGCCTAGTCCAACACGAGAGTAGCACGTTAGACCATATGGCCACCGAGGTGGGTAAATAGTTTAGATACATTTTATCAATGTCGGCTGGAAAGAAATACGTTTTAATTTTCTTTACCGTTCTTGCAACCAAAATCTGGCTACAGTTATATTTTATAATTATAAATGTTACGTTACCAATATTGCTACTGGAGTGATAATGATGTTTCTACACTGCGTCATTGAATGCGAGTGTAACTAGTCATGGAAACAGGAAATATTTTGAGGAACCAGAACGGACCTTTATTGACTTTTATACCTACACGCCATTGATATTGAAAACTATACCCTGACTATATGATTATTTAAAAGGACTTATTTCCTACCAAAATACTATTAAAATAAGTTTTTTATTATTTTTTATTATTTAAGACCTCCCTATATCATAATCAGTGTATACATTTCTATGATATAGTAGAATTTGTATTATAATTTTTTTAATAATAAATTTATAGTTGGATCAAATAAATAGGCCGGTAGAGTTGTTTCAAGTATTTATTTAATATTTTATTTAGCACCGCGTCTTACTACCTGTTTGGGTTATTCTCTTTAAGTACTAATTACTCTAATAGATTAGGAATTGGGAAGTTTGAATTAGAGGAAGTGAACCCGCATTTGCGTGGAGGGAGAGTGGAAAATCATTTAGGAAAAACCACCTCCAGGTCACCCGACCGACATTTGAAACTCGATCTCCCCGTCCTCAGCAGTAGAGCTCAACACGACTAGCGCGTTAGCCAACTACACCACCGAGGCGGGTCTCGAGGTATTTAACGTACCCATTCTGAACCGACTGATTATATCAGATCATGAGGATTATTATGTTCGCGAGAAAAAGAGCCTATACATTTGGCCGGTAAAGTTATTTTCGCATATCTTCCAGGGTTTCTTTACATTTTACAATCGATATGGGAACGAAGGTTTTTTTTCCTCTCCGAAGCAAGTTGTAACACCTTTTTATTGGTCAAGAAAAATCCGTCGACCCCGTCCGAGTTTGAACCCAGGAACTTTACACTAATACTACCGAGGTCGACTATTATATTTGTTATTTACAATTATATCCGCATTTAAATATAGTATCATATAAATTTGAAAATTACACCTTAGACACGGGAATTGAACCTGGGACTTTGGATTAATACTTCAATGATCTTACCACTGAGTTATACAGGTATCCAGTGGAAAGCGCATAGGCGAACTAAGACATAGGTCCCGAGTTCAATACCTGGGTCCGGGTATCATTTTTCAATTTAAAGGAAAATGTGTAGATGTTATAAACTATGAAAACATTGATTCAATAATATTTTTGTAATGTTAATTGGTAGCGTTATGATTAATTAACCATAAGTTAATTAAAGTTTCGTTTGTGATATTCAGTTCATAAATACATATTAAATACGATTTATTGCACACATCTATTATTACTCTTCAGCGAAGTTCCAGGTATGCTCAAATTTCTTTTGCGACTCATCTACAAGTTTATCTTTTCAGTAAGTATAAATTAAGATCTACATGTTAAGTATATACACTTTTGATTTGACTTAACTTCATATTTAATAATAAGGTGGCAGCGTTATCTGATAACCCACCTCAATGGCGTAGTTGGCTAACGCGCTTGTCGTGTTGAGCTCGACTGCTGAGGACGGGGAGATAAAGGTTCGAATCTCGGTCGGGTGAACTGGGGGTGGTTTTTCCTAAATGGTTTTCAACTCTCCCTCCACGCAAATGCGGGTTCACTTCCTCTAATACAACCCTCCCAACTCCTAATCCATTAGAGTAATTATTACTTAAAGCGTATAACCCGAACGGGTAGTAAGACGTGGTGCTAGATATTATTAAATATTATTATTATCTGATAGCTCGTGATCTTAATAAAATGAAATCCCACATTAGTAGCCGATGATTTACGCACGTCCATCATAGACTCTGCCTTAGAATATGAGTGAAGAATGACCCTGTGCACGGGACGAATCCTAGATAGCTCAGTGGTAAGAGCATTAGCGTAGCGTACCAAGCCAAAGGTGCCAGGATTGATTCCCGTCTCCAGGTGTCAATATTCATAATTTAATTTTTAATGTCGAAAAAATTAAAATAATATTGTTTTTACGTTAAATGTATTCACTACACCTTTACTCTTACCTTACTTTGCTGGACATTTGAGACTCAGTCGGCTTATAGCCTCTTTCACGCTTTCCTTTCAACAGCGGTAGTCTCACCTACATTCTGTGCTCCAAGGTCACTCCTTATTTAATCACTCCATTTGAGTTTAGGTCTCACAAGTGGCCTTATTCCCTCTAGTTTTTCTAGATACACTTGTTTTATAATTTCCTTCCTCCACCTCAAAACATGTCCCAAACACTCAATTATTTTTCTTCCTTAAAAAGTTTGTAAAACGATATATATAAAGTGATATCCCACTCGCTTAATCCTTTAAAACCATATTTTGTTGTTTTTTATAAGTCGCTAGATCCTTCCTCCCCCTTCTACCCCCACATTATTATTTTCAACACACACATTGAAGAATCATCATAGAGACTACCATAAAATATGAGTGACTATCGACATTTTTATGAGGAATAAATTAAATTTTCAAATAAAATAATTAATTTTTCAAAATAAAATATAGTCTATATTACTAGCTGATAATGTAGATTTATATTGGTGAAAGAATTTTTTAAATCAGTCCAGTTCTTTTTTTTTCATTTTAACTTTTTTGGTCGATCGTTAACAAACAAATATAGTTTCTTGTCAAGTTATAAAACTCCTTTCATCAAATTTGTAGTAAATAAAACTAAACTCATTATTATATGTTTTTCCTCATAATTGTTTTTATCTAGATTTCTTTTGTCAATAGGATATTTTTTAAATTTTTTAAATTTTATTTCGATTGATTAAATATTTAAAAAAACATTTTTTTGCAGCTAAACAACCCTTTTATTAAACATTCTATGTAAAATAATTTGTTATAGGAAACTCTTATACTAAAAGTTCAACAAAAAGAGTGTTCGATTTGGGTTTTTCTAATATAAAGTGGTTCCATTTTATTCATAGCTACATTAATTAGAATAACTTTTGCTCGTCTTTTCAAACTCTATATAAACTAAAATTCAATCAAGTGAAAGATGACACTCTGTATAAAGGAAGCGAACTCGGGACCACATTCTTTGCGCACAAATACTCTATCATCATGGTTCGTAGAGGATTGATACGAAAATCCTTGAGTCCTGGTCTTAGTCCCCATGCTCAGATTGTCATTATTCAGTTAATATAATTTGACTGAGTTGTCAGGACTGATTCTGTGGACTATCATCACGTATCAGTCTGTGAACTACACGAATTAAAAAATTATCTAGACTCATTTATTATAGCCCGGTTTTGTATTTGCAACACTTGCTTTGTGAGTATTTTTAAAACGGAGGATTTATGATAGCATATAAAGAATTGAACCAAAACCTATTTAAAGAGAATAGAAAGGTAGCGAGAATTTGAGGAATTTAATGTCATTTCTAACGTCGCTTAGTACACAAGTCATATATTTAATGCGAGGACAGCTAAAACGTTACCTGAATATTAACAACTTAATTTGTCTTTCATATAGCTCTGTGTACGTAATGCGCCGGGTTGTATACTGGGTGACGTCACAAGCTTAGCCAATAACATGTAGGCTATTTCTCCACCTGGTACTACCTTCTATTCTATTTAAACTGTCCTTCACCTCTGACAAGACATCTTGTGAATGTGAGGAATGCCAGGTCTCCACCGTGGTTCGGATTCCACGTTAAACTGTAGGTTATCTCACAATCACCCTACCATTGCACATTAGCGTAAGTGCGTATAACCCGAACGGGTAGTAAGACGCGGTGCTAATAATAATATTTAAACTGATCAAAACTACAGCAGCCCCATGGCTTCTTTGGTGCTGACTGACAGCTCACAGCTGACAGATGAAAGCTTTGAAAAGTTATCAGACCAAATTATGTATCCCTACGCCGAGCCATATGATCTGCAAAACATGTGTTTAACAGATGTCACTTCTGACAGTCAAAACTAACTTAGGTATATACCTAAATGTTGACTGTCAGCTGTCAGCTGTGAGCTGTCAGTCAGCACCAAAGAAGCCATGGAGCTACTGTATATCGGCTTTGAAATCTCATTTACTCGTAGTTTCAGAAAGTATTATTTTTAATAAAGTTAGTGTTGTTTGTACAGGTGCCACGACGAATACTTAATAATGATTGATATTTATAATTAATAAAGAACTGACCCTAACAAGGAAAATAGAAATATTAAGAAAATATTCAAAACTAACCAAATATTTTATTGTAACGCATCTTTATGAAGGATTAGTTAGGAAAAAGTGAGATTAATACAACTAAAATAGCTTTTTTATATACAAAAAAGATATATGTATATGCATTTAAAAAAATAAACGTTTATAAAGTAATATCAAATTTAATTTTATCTATATTTTATTTTTATAGAAAGTGTAATTAGATTTTATGTCTACTTAGACGTTAGTTATGCTTCTAAGCCATTCAGTCGTGGTGCTATCTACCTATTAGCAATGTATTCCGTGAAAAGTTACTAACATGAGTTCTAACATTTTATTTTGGTTTACAATGGATGCCACGTTTCTACGGCCTCAGCTTTAAATACACTTTACCTAAATCAGTGCTTGCTAGCAAGAACATTTTTAGATGATATGAACCATTTTATTTTCGACTATATTGATGAAATATTACTTTATTGTTATTTGAATATCATTCAGATAGGAATGATTTGCATTTATTATAATCATTCATTCGTCCAATTTTCGCCTTATAATTTCTACTCAGTGTTTTCGTCCTTCTTTATTTTAAGTGTTATTTTATAATTATATATATAACTTCATTCATTTGAGGTAATTAACGTTCACTTTCCAAACCAACTGATTAAATCAGCACACGAGTTATAAACTAACTTAAAACTATAATAGATACTACACCTAGCCATTGGACTTTAATTCATCACTGGGAAAGAGGAAATCCACATTTAATCAACTATACATTTTTCGACCATGCCAACAATCGAGGCCAGGACTCTCTGTTCAGTATACAGAAACGTTACCGACTGTGCTAAGGGGTCAGACAGTAGTATTTATTGATATCTGCAGATCACGTGACTTGACTCGTGAATATGTTAATGTAGGTTTCGTAGTATTTATACCTGTCAGATAAAAGTTTTCCTGTGTAAACTAATCTGTATATAAATACATGTATATGCGTGTGTATGTGTGTATGTATATGTGTCTATGTCTGTGTGTTGTGTATATGTGTATGTGCTTGTATGTGTGTATGCATATGTGTGTGTATGTATGTGCGTATGCATGTATCTATATGTGTGTATGTGTTTGTGTGTGTGCATATGTGTAAGTATGTGTGTGTGTGCATGTGTGTATGTATGTATGTGTGTGTATATATACGTAAAAATTCTACAGGTCACAAATTTCAAATAAATTGAGGCCAATATTCTTATTTTTACTTCGTATGGTTTCATAATAGAACCCTATTGAAATTCAGCCCAATTAGATAACCCAAAGTAAGATGTTTATTCCAGAATATAGTTCCATACAAAAAAAAAGTGGAGCCAGAGGGGTGCGCTTTTGATTTTTCTAAGTATGGTTACTATATTCGTTAAAGCGACCTACGAGAAGCGGAGAAGGTTCCTTGTTAAGTGCCTTATATTTATTTCTTCTTTCATTCTTTTCAGGCGTCTCGAACTAAGCTTCTTCCTGAGAAATCCCTAGGGAAACTCAAAATTCCTGGATGATCCATTCAGAAATGTCTCTTCGCTGCCCCCAAGACGCGGTGAAATATTTTCAACTTTTCACAGGTTTAAAGCGACTTACGTTCAGCTAGAGAAATTTCTCCTTTTCTCTCTAAAGTTGACATTTTTATACCACTTATAACTGAGTTTTATTTTTTATTTTTTTTCTGGGAGGAAAGAAAGAGAAAATGATAGAGGATTCAAAAGCGTCGAGAAAGAAAGAAACACGAAGAGATGGAAGTCTTACGGTACGGTAATAAGATTTCTGTTCCGGTGGAAGAATTCTTGAACAAAAGACTTTAACTTGGTTTTGAGCTAGTTTAACGACATGTATTTGCTTCCTCTTTTTTTTTTGTATTAGTGTTTCGATCAAGTTTGAGACCGTTTGGTTTATATGTTACCTTAAGAAAGTTATTACAGATATTATACATTTTCTAGAAATAAATTAGTATATTGTAAAATAATCCATTTTTGGTTAAGAACACGTGCTTTATAAAACTGGAGTCCATGATTTATAAAATAAAGACAAAAAGAAGAATGCCACTAAGGTTGAAATTTATTTTAATGTAAATAATGGTATATATCTGCGTATGGATATAATGAAATCTCGTAAGGAAAGTAGCTTAAGAATATAATATATTCTTAGCCTTTATTTATTGCAAAAGTCACTGTATTTATATATATACCCACTTCGGTGGCCACATGATTCAAGGCACTATTATCGCACTAGACTGGACTGTCAATTACACGGAGATCAAGTTTCTAATCTCGGTTGGGGGTACTGAGGGTGTTAAAATAAAGGATTTTCTATTCTCTCTTTCTACAAAAATGTTGTTACACCTCCTACAAATATAGCCTTACTAATCATTGGTGTAATTATTACATAAGCGTATAACCCGTACGGGTAGTAAGACACGGTAACAAAAAAATAGACCAAAGTGTAAACCCTAATTATAATCTTAATACTTTTCAGGGTAAATGAATATACATATAATATACATATGTTATTATATAGTCTATTAAAACAGAAATAATCTTAAAAATCTTCAATAATCAATTTTCTCGGATAGCCATTTCTAACAGTTTTACTAAAACGATATTTTAAATAGAGTAATTGAAGTTTACAAAAATAGTTTATAGAAAAACTACCCTTAAACAGTTTCTCAAATTCAAGAACATACTGTCAGTCATCTTATAAAACACGCTTTAGATATAAATTTTGAAGGTCTGGAACCCAAAATCACGATCTGTCCTGGAGTTTTTCCCATACACTATCTAAATAACAAGTTTGAACCAAATACATAAAATCATTTAATACTTTACTAAATATGTCAGGGAGGACTTATTTATGTGAACATTTATTATGTTTAGTGAAAAATAACAAAACTCTAGAAAGGTTAAGATTAACTTATCAGCATTTATAACTAATTATGAAAACTACGTCAGCTCAAGACATTATACCATATTTTAATGATCTGTTATTTGGAAAAAAATACCAAAACTCCACTGAAAATAATAAGCTATGTAACAACTAGTAAATTATGATTTTATCCTATATTTTTATTTTTGGTGTTAATATTTATGAATAATAGTATAATATTATGCAAGCTATTGTTATAAACAAATATTTATTTTGGAATATTTTTAATTCCAAATATACGAGGTAGATTTACGTCTGTGAACATAATCATATCAGGTGTTGACAACATTAAGTGTTTAAAGTAATCCTAAATAATGTATAATAATAATAATATTTAGCACCGCGTCTTACTACCCGTTTGGGTTATACGCTTTAAGTACTAATTACTCTAATGGATTAGGAATTGGCAAGGTTGAATTAGAGGAAGTGAGCCCGCATTTGCGTGGAGAGAGAGGGGAAAACCATTTAGGAATAACCACCCCCAGTTCACCCGACCGAGATTCGAACCTCGATCTCCCCGTCCTCAGCAGTCGAGCTTCGACACGACGTGCGCGTTAGCCAACTACGCCACCGAGGCGTGTTAATGTATTATAGTTTACTTATTGATAAATGCGATCCACAACATAATACATGTTTTATTTTGTATCCCAGAGTACAACATTTACATGCCTGGTGTACACAGACTATCATTAAAATGAGGTGGTTGGCGGACGCGAGTTAAGATCTACGTTTTTAAAGTTCTTATAGCAAAACATTTTGTTGGTCAAAGTAAGTAAATTATTGTTCCAGGAGAAATATAAAGTTTGATTTTCTTTTTTGGAATATCAATATTTAATGAATGTTTATCATAAACATGGTGGCATTAGATGAGATATTTTTTTAAATAAGAGAGATGGTTGTCATTAAATTCCAGGATATAATTAACACATATATTCAACGATTGTTGAAACCACCATGTGAATAAGATTAAGCTCTATGTGAGGAAATATTTTATTTATTTTTGACAAAAGTATGATTGCTATAAAAACTGAAATAACCACTGCTCTTAACTCGTGTTACATACGGAAAATCCCCACCATAGGATATATATATATATATATATATATATATATATATATATATATATAATCTCACAGTATTTAAAACAAAACAATATTTTGTGTCCAAATAAATTAAATATTATTCCAGTAGATACATTTAGTTTAATTTCCTACACACAGCAATCTCAACAAATCTTGAATATTTCTCATAGACATTGCGAAACTTTACTACCAATTTTTAATTTTATCTCAACTATTTATTATCAGTACCAATATGTCTATAACAAACATTCAATTATTGCTAATATTATTTTGTGTAGCAAATTAAATGTATCTACTGAATAAGTACTATTTACCTATGCCAAAAAGATGTTATTTTTTTAAATAAAAACTGCAAATATAAGTAACTGACTTTAATTTGCATCCTCTTCAACACCATCCAATCTTCTGATTGATTAGTAAGTATTCATTAAACACCCTACATTTTATAGTATAGGCTATAACTGACACTGTGCTGTACTACAAATAGCATAATCATAAATCTAAAGGCGCTCGTGTTTATTCGCATCGCAATAAACAGAGATGATAGAAATTAAATACATTTTTTAAAGGTGTATTTCATTCGTTATGTTGAATGTGTGGCCTATAAAATCCTGGAGCTACTGATAATTTTGATCTATAAATTACTCATACTTCCCTCAACGTGCATTATCAGATGCTGATTGCCTATTTGAATGGTGGAATATTCTCTCTTTAACTCTTTAAATAAATGCATTTTAATTTAGCTTATGAATGACACGGTTCTTAATATAATGATAAGGTAAAATATACCCAAACATAGGCATAAGGACTTGTGTTTATTTCACTTAACGTTAAACATAATTAGTTTATTTTGTAGCTTGTACAGTTATTAAAATTAGGTATTTGTATGAATATTCCTAAAAAAATATTTAGCACCACGTCTTACCCGTTTGGGTTACACGCTTAAGTACTAATTACGCTAATGGAGTAGGGATTGGGAAGGTTGAATTTAGATAAAGTGACCCGCATTTGCTTTGAAGGAGATTGGAAAACCATTTAGGGGAAAATCGCCCACAGTTCATCCGACCGAGATTCGAACCTGGATCTCCCTGTCTTCGGCAGTCTAGATCAATACGAAACTAACGCGTCAGCCAACCACGCCGTTGAGGCGGGTTGAATTTTAACTAAAGTTTATCAATTTAACATTCATAAATGTGTTTAGTTGTTCTTTAAAAAAAATGTATGGGTATTAATACTTATTTTTCAAGAAAGATTTGTATTGTAACAGGGATATTAGATATTTGTTACCTTTTTACACACATTTTTGATTTGAGATTTTTAATCAGAAATTAGCTTTGAATTTGTCATACATAGTAGTTTTATTCATGTTTATTCATGTATATTTTAGTTACTGTAAAAAAATAAATTTAAATAATTCAAATAAATATGTTACGAAGTGTGTAATTTATTTTTAACACCATATAGCTGATCTAGAAAAATGAAAGGATGAGAAAAAACCCAGGGTAAAACTACAGCCTATGCATTAGAGCAGAATAAATAGTATTACTTTAACAGAATTGAAAATTTCGTTTACATGGTTAGATATCTATATACAATTATATAATGCGATCAAATTATCATAATAATGCGGTACAGTAATATTTAAAACACCCCAGTCTATGATTAAGTTATTATATTTATTATAGAATTACAAAATGACATTTTCATGGTCAGATTAATCATAAATTACTCATTATTTAAATAACTATGAAAATATGTAACTTGCTTTTGATGGAAATAAAGGAATGAAAAAGGAAATTCAACTAAAATTATTCGCAAATTATTAATACAAATAACTCTTAACGTCAAACTGTAATACAATTACATTTTCTAAATGAATTACAACTTGAATTTGAATTATTTACTGTAGATAAAATGCAGCACTAAATTATACTTGTCTCATTTGTTATTATTATTATTTATTATGTCATATGTTATTTATTTACTAAATAAGTCCACCTTGATGTTCTTAGTGTAATGTGCTCACCCAGCCGGGGTTTACGGATTTTTCTTTAGCGATAAAAATCCATATTACAACTTTTACCAGAAAGAAAGCAAAGCCATAGGTCACACGCCAATTGTGGTATGTAAAATAACCCCGAAAGGTATGTGATATTACAGTTCTCTCCAAAATTGGTAAAGTCTTTTCGCTCTCTTTCATATAAATTCTCGTATTCTGATTAGTCGGTTCAGAAAGTGGACGTTAAATAACTCAAGTAAAAAAAATATACATGAATGATTCTAATGTTTCAAAAATATGTCTTTTTCATTGAGGGAGTAAGTGTAAAACCTGTGGTGAAAAAAACTCTTTATTAATCGATATTGTGTAAACATGAATTTATTTTAAAATGAGTACCTAAGTGGATTTACATGGATACGAGTTGCTAAATGTTTATAAATCTCATTTTGTTTGATATTCTAAAATTTTTTTCACACCAAAATGTAGGTGAAAGGTAAGTGATCTGTTCCTGATCAGTAAAAAAATGTATGAAAATTAAAAACTAGCCTATTTAAGTCCTTTTTACTTAAAAATGTCCAATTTTGATTAAGGTAAATAAAAGGTGAGAAATATAGCTAGATCATGCCTTTCTTTAACAAAATATGCCTCCGCGGCGTAGTTAACTAACGCGCTAGTTTCGTGTCGAGCTAGACTTCCAAGGACGGGGAGATAGAGGTCGGAATCTCTCTCGGGTAAACTGGGGTGGTTTTTCCTAAATGGTTTTCCACTCTTCCACCACGCAAGTGCGGGCTCGCTTCCTATATATTCAACCTACAAAATTACTAATCCATAAGCGTAAATAGTACTTAAGCCTTTAACCCGAACGTGTAGTAAAACTCGGTGCTAAGTCCTATTATTATCTTTTGATAGGTTCACAAACATACAATTTTAAAATAATCGGGATTTTAATCCTAGAAGTCTGGACTATGGATGGTTTTTTTAATGTTTCACCTCTAAACCTTTATTTAAAATCGAGTAATATAAATTCACTGTTATTCAATTAGTGTAAAACTGCGAATATACTGTCATGTATGGTAAAACACTTTACAAAAATAATGTACTTATTTTATAAAAATAAATATAATAATTTTTAAAATTTAACATTTTATTTTTATGAGAAAAAAAATTGGTTTAATATGGTCGAGTTGTATATTTATTTTATCTACTATACTTGTCAGCTTTACATAAAATAACAACGCAGTCGTTCATTTTCAAACCCGTTCCACGTGTAAAACCATCTGAAGTGATGGATAAACAAACGGTGTTGTTATCTTAAGTTTACCACTTTATTTAACGGTAGTATTTTACCAACTTTTTTTTTTGCGTTCAAAATATGTTGTGGTTTTTCTCTGAATACTACACATAAAAAAATAGGTCCTATATTTACCTTCCAAAGTTGACTGATTCAGACTTTTATTTTAATTATCTCGTGAATGAAATATATTTTATTTGATAAAAACAATAGACCACAATATGAGTCGGTAAGCAAAAAAATATATATATACATAAATAAAAGCGTTTTATTTATTTTTTAGATTCCTTTTTTAAAAATTTATTTTCCCTTTTCACCTAGTGTCAAGTGGTGGTTAGCGAGACTCAGTCGTTGTGCGGGTTAAAGGGGGGGGGACATGAAGGGGGTTTGGAAGATCCCCTGTGAATTGTTTCTTTAGAACTTAAAACTCTGTGAATAAAAAATAAATGTGGCCTTTGGAGAAAATCTTTTTTTTTTAACTTGAGAGAGTCACCCACTAAAAGACGTCTTTCTAACCATTTTATTGTAAGGTGGAGGAGAGGCAGGAGTTAGGGATAGGAAATAAAGAAAAAAAATGGAGAAATTCGTTTTATTTCCTTCTGAGTAAACACTGAAGCACTTTTATCTGTAAAATGAGACCACATAAAAGGAGAATATGGAGTTGAAGCATAAAGCACAGTCAGGATAGAATAAGAAGATCTTGAGTGCTTAAAGCATGGATATTCTTGAAAAAGAAACTTTGGATTGTAGTCCTCGCAAATAAACTGTAGATAGCACCAGCGGTTGCTGATATTTCCCATAAAGAATAATTAGTAGTGGTTCGTGACTCAGGAGATTATTTTTTTTCTTTCTAAATGGTGCACCACTCTCTCTTCATGACACGGGGGAAATTTTCATCTAGATTATACCTACACTATCCTTATCACATTGGTGTAATTAAGTTATATGTGACTCACTTCGTTGGCCGATTGGTCTAGAGCAGTGGTTCCCAAAATATGGGTCGCGATCCACTAGAGGGTCGCAAGCCGATTTTTATTGAGTCATGACAAGTTTTTGAAATGTGAAATTTTTTGTAATTATTTAAAAATAGAAATTCATAAAACATTGTAAAGTGAAATAACGACAAAAAAAATTGGTAATATAGAAAACAATAGGGCGCATAATTAAAAAAAATTATATTCAATAATAAATTTGTTTTAAAAAGTAGAAATAAAAATTAGCTTCTTACCCATCTTTACAACCTAAATATTTATTAAAATTAGGTGTGTTGCGAAAATGTGTCATTCTAAGAATTGGGTCATGGTTCTGAAAATTTTGGGAAGCACTGGTCTAGAGCGTTACTTTCGAAATAGACTGGGCTGCCGATTACGGAGAGATTGGCGTCTGGATCCTGGTCGGTTCTGCTGGGAGTAGTTTTTTTTTTCCAAATAGTATTTCAATTTTCCTCCAAGAAAACGTGTCTACCCTCACTCTAAATTCAAACTTCCTCACCTCTAGAGAATTAGCTTAATTCGTAAATATTTGTATAGCACAAACGGATAGTATGACGCAGGGCTTAGAATGAATAATTTTGTAAATAAATATATATGTAGATAATTATGTATTATATATAAAATATATTACAAGCACACTTTCAACAAGCTTCAAGTACTCTGGCAGCTTTTTACTTAACGCTATTGTTTTTTGTTTTTTTTATCTACCACGAGCTTGTTAATGCCCATTCGAAATAGACGTTATACTGCTTAAAAAAATTGTTATACGATACATTAAATCATTTGGATCAATCCCATGCTATCTTAAATTTGTTTGTTGTCACCCCAACTTTATTTGATAGAAGAAGGCTGGATCTATATTTCTAGCATTTTACTTTAACCTCAGATGTACACATTTTCAAGTAAAATGTTGTTGATTTAAAAAAATATATATATAAACTCAAATTTAAACTTTTCAAATGGTCAGTAAACTGTTGATATTTATCTCCTTCATTTTTTTGAAAACGATATCTAAAAATATCAAACAACTTATTTAATAATGCGGGATTCCTAAACGCCTATTACAGTTATCAATGTTCTACCATACATCATCCTTAAGATCAATATAGGTGGGAATGCAGACCAAAGCGTCAATGCCATAGCGTCTGGTTGGCAGGTATTACATATAAATTCTAGGCTGGGTAAAATTAAGTCACAGTCAAATAGTAATAATGATAATATTTTATAAAATAAAAGCCTAGACCACATTGAAAACCTTTTACTATCTTATTATTATTATTATTATTATTAGCACCGCGTCTTACTACCCGTTCGGGTTATACGCACTTACGCTAATGTGTAATGTAAGGTGATTGTGAGATGAAATATAGGACCTACAGTTTAACGTGGAATCCGAACCACGGTGGAGGCCTGACATTCCACACATTCACAAGTTGTGATCAATTTACGTCTTTTCAGAGGTGAATAAAGGGTTTGGTAATCAGATCAATCTGTGCCAGGACCGAGGATTGAACCCCGGACTCCCAGCACAGAAGTCCGACACCTTACCCCTAGACCACCAGGTCACCTTTTACTATCTTAAACGTGTTTATTTCTAGGTATGGATTTATATATTTATAAAAAAAGACAGTTGAAGATCATATTACTTGACGTATGAATACGTGAAGGTAGATCTAGTATTTCTTCTAGTGATCAGATAAGGTCATTCTTAAGAAAAAAGGACTTAACACAAACGTGGGTTAATTTTGTGGAAATAAAAACATTTTATTCCTAAGAAATATTCTCTTTTTTTAAAATTTGAAATGAAAAAATCTTTAAAAATGGGGGGAAATTCGGATTTTTCTTGGTTATTTTTATGGGGCGTAATGACTTTCCATATTATTGATTATTTAGGAGAAGCTGATGATTTTGAAAACTTAGTAAGTGAATTTACCATCTCTGTGATAAAGTGGTCAAAGTTCCTGGCTACAGATCCAGAAGTCCCGGGTTCGATCCCTGGCGTTTATAGAATCTTTCTGTGAAGAAGTGGGTCTGGAACGGAGTCAAACTCGGCCTCGTGAGTACGAGTGGGGAGCTACTTGAATGCAAACGATGAAGTTACAGTCTAGAAAACTGAGATTAACAGCCGGAGGTTTCGTTGTGCTGATCATATAACACCCTCTATCCACATAAGTTGGCACTATCTTTGACAACAGAATGAAGCCGCTTGATCGGTATGTCTTGATTGTAGTCTGACGTCATGGAGTTTTTTTTATGAAAGAAATTAATCAATTAGTCTACTGTTTCCTCAGACCTGATGTAATAAGCTCTGTTATGAACATTGAATGTTTGTGATACTATTGTCGGAGGAATATTATTAAAATTTTTTCATATTTTATTGATAAATTCTTATATATTTACCGCTAGAAGTGATGAATTAACCTTACCCTATTTTACCTGCATAATACATTTTTTATTATATTATAAATTTTAATGTAAATTTACTGTTTCATATTTTTATCTCGTTTAATAAACATGAAAGCTTCCCACGCTTTAGACTTATATTTAATTAATATTGACTCGTAGTTTACGTGTAGGATATACGTTTGTAAAAGCATTATTGGCGTTCAATTAAGTAAAAGTGAACTTTAGCAATCATTATAATTAAATATATCAGTGTTTGAAGCTAATGACAGAATTAGTTGGAGGAATTTCATTATACACAGACATATTTGAAGGGATTCTCCATTTAAAATCTTCAAAAATAGAAACATTTAATTTATACTATTTTCAAGTTTTTATAATAAATATTAAAATATAATTTCTTTAGCATATTTAACAAAAGGAATTAGTTTGTATTATATTTTTTTGGCAATTTATGAGTAATTTTTCCTCAGTTTAATATTAAACGAAAAAATTTATTATTTATAAGGTAGGAAAAAAACTCTTCACTGGAAGACCCTTGTCTTATAAGCTATTAATCAACTTTAATGTTTTAATACGTAAGTAATAAGTTCTGCAGGGACTATTTAAGAATTGTGTAAGTTTATTTTAAGATCAAAGAAAGATATTTATGTCAAAATTGGTTACTCTACATTTTTTTTAATATTAATATTTTATAAATTGTTTTTCTTGAGGCAACATTATACTACACCTATAAATGTTTATCTAGTTTCAACTTGTTACAACTATTAAATCATAGTTTTAAGAACGTTTTATTATATTATCTTTGGCTAACTAAAGTATAAAGAGAATATTTCACAAAAGGAAGCTGACATTTTTTAACACAACTATTCAATATCATTTTCTTCGAATTAGTAAAATTCAATTCAAACTAAAATAAATGTATTGAGCTTATAGTGTATACTTTAGTATATATATATATATATAGGTCGAATTGAATGAAACGCAAGATAATGTCCATATTTCCTTTAGTTTTAAAGTCAAAGTTTTTATGAAAATACATAAAACAGTGCTTTGATAGCTATAATTAATTTAAAATCAACAAATTTATTTACCAATCACGGACGATTGTTAATTTGACCTTAATATCTTCTTTGTTAAAGGTTTCTGATCAAACTCTCAATGTACATGACAAATAAATATTCAAGAAATGTTTAGATTACAACACGTAGTAGATTAAACTACTGTAAGAATATATGGAGGTAATATGTTGACAAAGGATGACTACTGGACCAAGGAAATTAGGTCAAGGATCACCATGGCCAAGGAAACTTTCGAAGAAAAGAGGTTAGACTACCAAGTAGAGTTTGTAACTGAGGAAGAAACTGATGAAATGCTACATATGGAGCATCACGATGTATGGAGTAGAAACTTGGACTCTCAGAAAGATGAGATAGTAATAATTGTAGAGCTTAGAAATGTGGTGTTGGAGAAGACTTGAGAAGATCAGGTGGACAGACAGGAGTGACAAATCAAGAAGTTCTAAGAATAGTGGGTGAGATGAGAACAATTTTGGATGTGCTTATTCGGAACAAAGGAAACTGGATCAGACACATACAAAGGAGGAACTGTCTTCTGCACGATGTCATAGAAGGCAAAGTTGGGGGAAAGAGGAGCTAAGGAAGAAGGAGGATTCAAATATTGGATAACTTGAAGGTAGTAATATCTTTCTGGGAGATAAAGGGGGAGGCAGAGAACAGGGTCCATTGGTGGTCTAAGTTAACTGACAAAAGGAAGGAACTTGTCTTAAGACAGAACACCCAATAATAATAATAATAATACATGTCTTTTATGTACATATATTTTTTAATTTGGTTAAAGAAGTATTGTGTCATAAAAACCGCAGAATTATAAGAATTTTATCGTATTCCTTCACATCCCATGTCAACCTGTCTTTTTTAAAGTACCGCGTCTTACTACCAGTTTGGTTTGTACGCCTCTCAACCTGTTAAAGTATTCAACTGGAAATTATCATATTGTTCTTTCATCTCTTCACCCACAAATGAATACAGGTATTATTCGAAATTTAAGGGCTTTTAAACAAACAATATGTTATTTTATTGTGTAGGTAGATATCTTATTGACTTAGAGTTTCAAATAAATGTTCCAGAAAAATCTTTTCGTGATCTAATGTCATTCATTAATAAAACATTTCATCATCCGCAGATTATATCAAGGAACTTAACAGCAGATACTATCAGGTTTGGTTGAAAACATGTTTAGTGACAGGCCTACATGATTACTCCTCTCAATTTATGCGCTCTAGTGCATGTAAGTGTATGACATCCAAACTATCATTTTTCAATTTGTTCTTAGTGCAGCTCTTGGACTATACCAAAGTTATCTCAAGCTCCATGAGTCAATTTTTAGAACATTTTCCATTTGTTTCTCACACTATAAAATGGAATCATTAATTTATCAGTATTGCCAATTTTTTCATATATGAATAAAGGGACATTTTAACAATGGCGCAGCTGTAACACGCAATGTTGTCCGTATTTTTAAAAAGTTATTTTATATTTGTAAAGTTTTGCTGTAGTTGTTGAACAGATGAAATAAAAGTGTAATCATTTATTTATGGGCCCCAGCATGTATGTTTTCTGGCGCAGGGACTCCTTTTATCTAAATAGTTTGGGAATTTCTGATTTAAACTATCCTAACAATGAAGAATAAAATATACAAAGCTATTATTTATGATTTTAAATTTGCTACATTTGTAGGCGACGATTTTCGCACGTCCATCAAGACTATGCCTTAAAATATGAGTGAAAAATGACCCTGGGAACAGAATGATTCCTGGATAGCTCAGTGATTAGAGCATTGACGTGCTAAGCATAAAATTCCAGGTTCAATTCCCGTGTCCGGGTGTCATTTTTCAATTTTCAGAATATATATCCTAATAATGTCTATACACAATGGGTTCATAAAATATCACTTTTCTTATGGTTTTTTTTACATATTCAAGTGGTTAAAACAATTATAGGGCCTACAGTACTTACCTCTTTTGACCGATACCTCTAATTAACTTATCAATCTGTATAACGGGCTGTTAAGTTCTGCTTAGGCTCCTACGATGAAACGCCTTCCCAATAATAAACAAGGAGACTTTTGAAGACGAAAATTTTGTAACAAAAATTATCTGGCGGTTGGACATAACGGACAGCTATAATAACCTACTGGATCTACCTTCACGTATTCATACGCATAATCATTGGATATACAGCTGTTACTTTTGTTTGATAGTACCACTAATACCTATTATACATAGCACTAATAATATGGTCGAATGCTATCAATGTAGATCGCACGAAATATGTTTGTATTATCCTCCAAATATTCATTCCTACTAAAATCAACTCAAATGTGAAAAAATCTTTAAATAGTTGACCCCGACTTGATAAACAGTTCCATATATTTTAAATACATATGTTAGAAATACCACTATCTTGCATTCTGCACCCATCTTCCCATGTTAAAAAACAGTTCAAATACTATGTCAAATGCATAAATAATTTTTTTTTAAATTGACAAATATGTATCTTGAAAATAAAATTCAAAATATAAAAAACTCTACAAAAAGTTTAACTTATTTATACCATGTGCTTATGAATGAAATAGTACCTAAGAATCCACAGTCTTTCATAAGTACTTGCTGAAGGTAGTCATTTTGGACACTTCCTATGTACTAGAACTTTTTTTTAGAACCAAGTTTTACTACCTGTTTAAGGGCCTTGTTAATCCTCGGATTTTCCCGAACTTTAAATAATAATTGAATGATTTTAATTAAATTTTCATGTATTAAACTGATCTATAACATGCAATATATACTGAAATTATTTTTAATGACAGTACAACACATTTTGTTGACTGCAACATGTCAATATTAAGCATTTATTATCAGATGTAACAGTTTAATATAATTCTTTTTTATCCTTGAGCTTAATAACTTATACATTACACTTCATTTGACTTAATAAGTTTCTCCGTTTTCTGAAAAGTGTTCTCGGATTATCGGGAATTTAGGATAACTGGTGTTTGGTCTAATGGGGCTTTAATGTAATTTTGGGCAACTACATATTACTGGAGGAAAAACTCGACCATGACTCAAAAACGAGGTCAAATTGGACACTTATATAAAAACAATGAAAATATTAATATAATATCTTGTACATCTCTGAAGTGGGTCCCTTATGATACGGCATTGGTGTATATAATTATATAAAACTTATATATACATGTATATAATTATATACACGTGTATATATATATATATATATATATATATAAAACATGCACAGGGTGTTTGAAAACTCAACGCCAAAACCGCACATATAGTTTGTTTAAGCCAAAAGTAATTCAAAATACATATACACTTACATCCAGATAACTATTCAAATATCATTAAATTGTTTTCAAAGATTCAACGTACAGCGCCGGGAGAGCAAAGCGGCTTAAGCATGCTTTTAAAAAAGGTTACATAGGCGTTAAGCGCACGGCACTGCACGCCTTCACATCTTGGAGCACGGCAGCAGAGCATACCATAATTAATCTCTTGTACACGCATGCTTGAACGGCTTTGCTCTCCCGAAGCTGTACGCCGAAACTTTGGACACAATTTAATGGTATTAGCATAGTTTTCTGGATGTAAGTGTATAGGGATTATGTATTATTTTTGGTTCAAATAAATTATATGTTCAGTTTGAGCGTTGAATTTCCAAACAGGTATCTATACATACCATTGCAATAGAGAATTTTTTTATATCTTATTCTCTTAGCAATTTATTGTAAGGTTTGGATGCCTATCACACGCTGTAGGGGTGAAATGGAAGAAAGAACAGGGAGGAATATGTGGGTTAGGGGAGAAAGAGTAAGAGAAGTAAGGGATAGGGGGAGGGTATTATCCAAAGGCTAATCGGGAGTAAATAGAGCATGATAAAATATTATAAAACGGTGGGGTTAGAAAGGGTACTCTCTCAAAGAAGATTTTTCTTATAGCATTCCTCTTCATACTCAGGTAGTCAATTATATCTTGGTACGAGAGGGTAAATTTACTTTCCACGATACTTGCTCGCTCAACCGTGTGTAATTCTACTCCGAACAAAACAGTGAATTGTTTGTGACCCACTTCAGTGGTCGCATGCTATAAGGTGTCACTTGCGCAATAGACTAGAACACCGATGACGGGGAGATCGGTGTTCGATCCCGGTCAGTTGTACTGAGGGTGATTTTTTTACTAAATGATTTTACACTCTTCTTCCACTTGCTTTAAATTCTACGTTCCTCAGTCCTAACACACTAGAGTAAATTGCTCATTAGTACACACGCATAAAGCCTGAATGTGTAGTAAGACGCGTCGCAAAAAATAACTATTTTATCTTGATATCGTGTTAAAATAAAAATCCGCGCCTGTTAAAAAAAATCAAAACTTGTTTATCTACGCATATTTCAAGCATCTAATTTATAGAAAGGGTATAAATAAATAGACGGTATAAATATGAATAAAATATTTATAAAAAAAAATACTAAATTTTGAACCTAAATATGACAGAAATATTTCTACCTGATTCGGAGGAAATGTACTGTTTCGGTTTTTTCTGTACAGCTTATATTGGAAAATACTTGAAACGATTCAATTCTGTTACAAAAGTAGTTTGTTGAAAAAAGGAAAAAATACCCTTAACCCTTAACAAGAAAGAAAAATAAGAACAAAAATAGTATCGGGGAAAAAAATGGCAAAAAATAAATAAAATAAAGAAGAAATAACCGGGGCAAAAGTGGAACCATAAACAACATTTTGTCTTCACGTAAAAATTTTCTCTTACTAGTTTAATCAATTTAAACGCTTCCCGCCACCTTAAATCACTTTTTCTACCCGACATTTTTACTTCCGCTCCATCTTATCCTCCCCCTTCTCTTTCTTTTCTTCTC